>NDFZ01003583.1:0-31174 GCA_002192655.3 Mamestra configurata
GTATAGCCTATAGCATTCCTCATGAATGTGGCTATCATATACAAAACAACAACAAATAAACATTTTTGTTTTTTTTTCTAAATTGATTCAATAGATCCAGAGATTAACCTGTACAGTACAACCTCAAACTTTACCTCTTTATAATATTACATAGTATAGATTAGAATTACCAAAGAGATTTACTTTGCCAAATTACTTGGAAACTGCCGATGCTGTATAAACTTCTTATAGATATACTACAAGTATTACACATGCTTGATCTAGTATATCTTAAAACCTTTGATACTGAAGGAAATTCTTTGCCATTAGAGTGTTGGAATAGCCTAAGATTCACTGGACTTGTTTCATAACTAAGTCATCTCCAGTGGAAGCCAAGCCAAGGAATACAATGTCTTGTCAAGTTCGTTATGACAAAGCTGGCTGTCTCACGTGCTGGCTCTTCTACTTCTCGAGTCGATGTTTAATTCTTTAGATTGTTTGGGCCAAGTAGGAGGCTATGTTAATTGCAGAATCAGTGGCATACATGAAATCTTCCACAGTACATGTATACAAGCACTCTTACATGTGACTTATGTTCTCAACACTGTGTGGTGGTATGCGGTACAGAAAGTAAAGTCCCACAAACCTCTATAGAAAAGGGAGGATCCTTCGACCAGACGGTTGTTGTGTCTGGTGGGCAACTGCCCTATAGTTGATATTCGGGCTGTTTTACATGTGCAAATCGCAAGGAAAACTCTGATACCGCGATGCAGGATTTCGTTAGTAGTACATCACTGGCGTTATATACGGTTTTGCGGTTAGTTTTTCTTGTGGCGGCATTGATGCCGCTACAACTGCGCTCACATTGAGTATCTGACGGGTCTATGAAACCCTATTTCTCCAAGTTGTGTTTGCAGCGGCCTACCTGGGTGTGCAAACGATTCAGAGCTTTCCTAATTCAAAGTACTGGCCTAGTTACTACAGCATCTAAGAAAGCCGATATAGATGGCATTTTAGAAATGAATAATATGCAAGGTTGAGTGGTAAAATAATTCTTGGATGGATTTGGGGGAGGCCTTTGCCCAGCAGTGGCAGTCTCTAACGGGGTTTGGTTTCCGTGTTGGACCATTGTATGTGCAGTTTGTCACGCCAACCCCAAGTTACATGAGACAAGGGTAGGGAGACGATGATGAACTTACTATAATGCTACGTTTGTAATATATACAGATGGCGCAAAGCCCGCCGCCAGTACTTAACAATGTCATCAACGCGATGGGGCTGGACCGGAGCTTCAGACAATCTAGACAATACTGGAGAAGGAGATAACAGCTCTGGAGTACCAGGAGACGCATTAGCTGGGGACGATAGCAGAGACGGATCACAGACTGCCGCTAAGGATGATCCTAAGGTGAGGACACATTATCTAAGATATATATATATCTATATATATATTTTAAAGAAATACAAAAAAATAACAGAAAGTAATGTCAGACAGAGGTGAACTGGACTTCTACAAAAGATTTGTTTTTGACAACTCTGAGTAGAGGCAGGTGCAATGTAATCTTGCCCAGCAATAGAGCAATATAGGTGTGTAAAAGGCAAACAGCCTACAATGTCCTGGATTAGTAGTAATGTTCAAGCCATTGGGCCTGCATCTTTCCCTGGTAAGGTCCGGTTGTTGCCCCGCCGAACTATAAGGCGTCATCCTATTACAAAACGAACATTGCGCGAATACTCCAACGAGTCGATATTTTCTTAGGAAAAACCCGAAGCACAGCGCAAGCGCACTCTATCGGCGCGACGACGCGAACAAATGATCCCGTATTCGCGGAGAGAACTAATATTATGGTTACAGATATCTTATCTGGAGCTGTCTAAGTTTTAGGTTTAGGTAAGACTCACCTCATTTTTCGATACAACGGTAAACTTACTAATCCCTACACCATATCTTCTACCTACAGGAAACATAATTAAAAGACTAACACTCTCAGCTTCCCCAGGAATGGTTCTACGACGAACTGGCGATGGAAGAGATGGAGACCGGCGAGGAACCCGACCCGGAATCGGACGAGGACTACTTCGACGATACGTACGCCAACCGGCGCAAGAGACGCGGCGGCTCCACGCCGTCCGGGCCGGGCTCCAGGGGTGGCAGGACGCGGAAGTCGGCGCCTGATGACACGCCGGCCAAGAGGGGGAGAGCTGTGAGTATGATATCTGTTCTGGGAGTTGACATTTTTATTACATTATTTGTTTTACGCTCCGTTTTCGCTAAAGAAAAGGCCTCAGTGCCAGCAGTAAGAACATCATTTAACAGGCTGGGTCTGCACTTAGTAGAAACCTGGACAAAAGGGTCCTGTAGAAAGAAAGAGGAGTCTAGTGATGCGTGAGGGAGGGCATTGTCTATCACTGTCTATGTTTTGAGGCTAAATGTTGGTGACCAGTGGATGATCAAAACATCTCAAAGGAAGTACTGATCTTCTTGCTTTTTGTGCTGAGCAACTTCTATAATCCTGATGAACATGCAATATGCAAGCATGAGGAATGTGATGGACGGTATATAACTGTATCATGCAAATTCTGTAAGAGTAGTAGCATTTTCCCTGCAGTGGGATAGTGAAGTATTTACGTGATGAAACGTCTTCAATCAAGTGTATCATTCCAGGGGCGAGGTCGAGGCAAGCGCGCGCAAGGCACTCTGCCCTACGAAGTCCCCGGCGACAGTGAAAAACCATTCGGCTGTGAACGTAAGTCTTCTCGGAGGAGGCACTAGTGTCATCCCGCCTTTACTCAGGTCCTTTATATGCTGGCACCACTATCTCCTGACAGTTCTGAAGACATATCATGTTGTACAGTCCGTTGACAGTTATTTTGCCTCAGACAGCAGGCAAACAGCAACCTTATGACAAAGAGAATAAAGATCATTATGCTGCGAAATGGAAGTAAAATAATATGAAAGGAGTGTTGTTGGAGTGTTGACGTGAGGAATGGGATTAAGGAGGGTTGTGTTCTTAGAAAAGTGTTTTTAATGGCTATCATTTTGATGATGACGAAAGTTTTGAATGGAAAAAATCTAGTTTTCAATAAAGAACCTGTGTTACCTGAATCTTACAACTATTAACTGTTTATAGAATGCACGAAAACATTTGAAATTCGGGACATGCTAGTTTTGAAAAAATAGACACAATTGGACATCAATGAAAAGACATATTCATAAACATTACACAACATTATTAAAACTGCGTCATCCAAAATCTCACCAAACTTAATTCCATTCCTCAAAGTCAACTTTTCCAACTGAAATTCTATAATTGACAGCAACACCAATCAAGATATATACCAATAAATAAGGAATAGTTTTATAGACATACCTTTAGTGTAGATTGTATACCCCTCATTGAAATAAAAAACAATAGTAAATACAGCTAGACATTCCTGCGAGTGCAACACTATGCAGTAGACAGCTAAGCAGGAGAGCAGTTTCCAGATGGAAAAAATAGAATCAGGGATGAACCTTTATTGCCTTTTTTGTCTGAACAAGGTTTAGAAAGTGAAACGAATTTTAAAAGTTCAGAAATTAACATAAATTACTGTTTTGGATAATTGGATAGGCTTCCCAAGTTTACACAAGCTTGAACCCTAATAGCTTAACACAGTTGTTATCACAAAGCCTTTTGTTACAAAATCCAAATTCGCAACAAGAAAAATGCAATAAACAATGTTGAGTGGTTAAAAATGTAAGATTTGTATCCCTGGCTGAAGACTTTAATTGTTATTAAGAAGAGGTTGAGAAGATGACAACCTCATTGGTTGACCTGCGAGAGGCCATTCATAAAAAGTAAAATGAAAGAGCGTCCAATAACCTGTGCTGTGTCACGAAGTAAGGAAATGCGTTACTGCTTTGGCTGTCTACTGTACCATTAAAACCGATAAAATATTTAAAAAAACAAAGTGAATTTTTGCTCAACAGTTATGGTATAACATAGGACCTGAGCGTTTGTAGAACTATTCAATGATAAACACATTTGTGGTTTGTGGTCAATGTAGATGACAACATAAATTTTTAATATATTGAAAAGCTTTTTAAAGCTATTGCTGAATGTCATTTTAAAAGACCTCGCTTTTGAGTGCCTATTGAGTCTTATCAATAATCGCATATTAGTGGTTTTTCAGTAAAATATAAACAAATTATAGAGAGTGAATACGTTACTTCTAGGCAAGCGTGCTCTATCGTCGACCACGTCACCACTTTCCATCAGATGAACGTGATAATGTCAAACGCGAGCCCATCCTAAAATAAGAAGCAGTGAGTTATAGTGATAAAATATTTATGAGGAAAATACTACTTTTGCTTGAAAAAAGCAGAATTTTTGAAAATATGTACCTGTCTATCATCATTTGTTGGATTCTAATAGTGTTAAAATTAATAAGAAAATATTTAAATGATTATATTAGCATGCATATATATTAATTATGAATTGAGTAACTAATATTTTATTAGTATTGGCAATAAATTATAAATAAATATATTTATAAATAATATAAATGTAGAATAGTATCAACTTTTTGGATAGTTCGCACATTCGTCATGGTTACTATACCTGCTATTGGAATTTTAGATAGTTTTATCTAAACATAGAAAAGTTGATTGCTAAACCGACACGAACGCAACACGATATTGGTGCTAAATATTTTGTCATAGTGAAATCAAGACGAAATGTTTTCCACGCTGGTCTTGTCACTTTGGCAGTTACTTTTTTTTTGTCAGCCTTAAATGACCCACTCCTAGGCAAAGGTCTCCCCCCATTCCTTGTATTTCTCTCTTTGTTGAGCTTCTTCACTCCAAATCACTAAGAAGTCATCCAAAGCGCCCCCCCATCTTCTCCTCGGTCTGCGGCGACACCGTCAAGCTATGTCAGGGCTCCAGTTTTGCGATATATATGTAGGTTGTAAAAACCCTTTGTTTACATAAAATATCTAAAATCGTAGAGGCAGGTATACGATTTTATTCTTTTGTACGTTTGCATTGACCACATGCCCCAATCCGTATAGATTAATAAACAAAATAATATCATTGAAGTAAGCATTGCATAGTTATAATAGTGCAGGGCCAATGAGTACTGTAATATTTAGCGTTATAGTAAATAGGCGGGTTCGTAGCAAGCAACTGTTTATTAGGCTTATTATTGTTTGGCTTTTCTTATATAAAAATGTACATTAATACATAGTTAGATCAATTTCGAATAGAGAATTAGAGCCCATCTCTAAAAATAGATAGTAAGAAATAAAAATAGATCGATAGGACCAGTTATTTGGGTCTAGCTTCTGGCTAGAGTTGCGATAAAATATAGGTTTAATTAAACCCAATAAGGTATTTTACTGAAAAAATCTAATTATTCCATGTCCTTTTTTAATTAATACGTGTTTACACGTATTTTTTCTTTTTTCTCGTAAACAAATAATGAAAACGATACAGTTCATTAAAAACACGCGTCACGTCACTACGATAGTACAATTTTGGTTAAAATGTTTTGGAATCTATCTGACGGACTAATTAGATTTTTTTAGTAAAATAACCTAATATCGCGTTTAAACCCGGTTGATTCCTCATCTATATACATGTTCTGGATGGAGATGGGTATAAAGTCCGGTACTGACCATCTCTGGCTTGCATATTATTAACCAAAATATTCCGTTAGAAAATCTGGAGGGAAAAATTAAGGCAGCTAAAATGTTATGATAAAAAATTAAATGTGGTGGTTCCAAAAATAAATTATCCGTTTGACTTCCAACTACAGTCTTCCAATATAGCCAACGCTTTTATAATCATTGCCAAACTGACATTTTTTATTCTGATTGCTATTTACACCAACCTCGTAAAAAAGTTTTGGAGAAATGAGGCAGGAAGCTCCTCCGTTTAAAAGGGGGATCATATAGCCAATATTGTCTGCCGAGTTTCTTTTTACCTATATATTAATTCTGGCACAGATATTACAGTTCTTCCATAACAAATCTCAAAGCCACACAATAATAAGCCTTAAGTCCTTGCAACGGGCCGCAAACATGCCTTTTCATTGTTGTGTACGTATGATGTGAATACTAGTTAGCGTAAGAATCTCTAAACACTTATCGGAATTAATGAAATTGCTAAATTTTAGATAATAATATAAGTAGGTGATGCATTTGTACAGTGTTTTGTAGAACGAACTTTTGAGACGGACGAAATCTCAAACGTGAATCAGTTTTAAGTCATGCTGTCTCGGTCACTTTAAGGTGTAATGTAGAGACAGTTAGACAAAAGAACTTGTCAAATAGCGTTTGAGATTTCTGGGTGAATGTATAGTGGAATTGATCTGATATGGTTAAAATAATCTCAATGTTTGACTGTCTGAGAATTCTTGTCGCACTGTGACATTTGGTGACGAACGTGCTTGAATCTCTAATAATTTGTTACTCATATGTGACAAATCTGTGTCACAAACGTGTAACACTTTTTGTTACATTTGTCTTGCATAAATTATTCATAGGCTCAGTTTTGGTTGGTTCTCAGTGTATTAGAAATCTAAATTGTTTTTGATTTGGTCCGGCAGTGTAAAGGGAGCCCAACTTAGGATAGTATGAATAATTGAATATCTTTAAAAAAAAAACCCTTCTTCTGGTGTTTATTATTTTTTCTGGCAATATTAGCATAATTAGTAGGTTTAAATTAAAATTAGTAATGTGTCGTCGTTCTACAAAACACGGTAAACTGTTAGGAATTGGAAAGTTATTAGTGGTCATTTTATTTAACTATTTATATTATATAATTGCGAAAATATAATGCATTTAGATTGAGTTATTGTTATTAAGGCAAAATTTTTGGAGTATCTCACTGAGGAGCTTGGGGGTTACAACTGTTGAATATAATCTTAGGCTTCCATGGGCGTAGCTAGAGAAAAAGCTTTCCTGTTATATATTTATTGTATTTATTTAAACTTTATATACAATAGTGGTACATGGGCGGACTCAATGCATCAAGGCTTTCTCTACCAGTCAACCTTTGGGTTATAAAGACTATACTGTGGTAGGTGTACAATTAATAAAAAGTTTTAAAATTGAATTTGTATATATAAATAGTACATCTAAGACCTACAGCACTGTCTTTCCTTCTCTCTTTAAAAGCCATTAAAAGGTTGTCTTTAAAAGATCGCTTTTAGCGATAAGGCCTCCCATTGTGTCACCCTGTGTTATGTTTTTCTTCATCTGTCTTTTCTGTAACTTATATGGTGTACATAATAAAAAGTATTCTATTTTCCTATCAACTGACCTTTAGGACTGTTTTGCCCTATGTACAGTTTATTTTCATTGCTTTTTTATTATGGCATACATTTTTGATTTTGAGAAACTCATTGACTCGAAAATCAGGATATTTCATAGGCAAAATCATTATTGACGTTCCGAAATCAAATTGTGTCCTTTTGTCAGTCTGGTCAGCCGGACTTTGACAATTTTGCTACGACATTAACTTCAAACCCATTCGCTTCTATATTCTAAAGTTCTCAATTTGAAGATGTACCAAACCTACCAACTTCATTTCTTAGAAATCGATTCTATCTGCGCCCATAGACGCCGCTACGAAATAGATGGCATTTAGATATTTTCTTTAAAATTTTCCTATCTCTTCTAACTCTTCGACTAGAGATGCGTCGGTATGCTTGAGGCCTTATAGTAAAAAATGTGCTGGGTTAAAATCGAAAGATATAAAGTAATCGGTTTCCTTTAGTTTAATCGTTTGTAATGGTCCCAGAATATCAAGTATACGATCACCAGTCTTCTTGACACCAAGAAAATTATACACATTCGCTTAGCATCTGTATTATCAACTAAGCGTCGCTTTTGGGTAGCTTATAGGAACTCTGCCAGCTTCTGTGTCTCTCCCGATAGCTTTTACCGGTCAGCCTTTAAAGCAAGAGTGAACAGGCTTCTTCTGGGCTCGCTATTGTAGATCGCTCCTCGTCCATCGCATCGCAGGCAAAATCGAGGTACAATAAAAAAAAACCGGCCAAGTGTGAGTCGGACTCGCGCACGAAGGGTTCCGTACCATTATCTATAAAAACGGCAAAAAAATCACGTCTGTTGTATGGGAGCTCCTTAAATATTTATTTTATTCTGTTTTTTAGTATTTGTTGTTATAGCGGCAACAGAAATACATCATCTGTGAAAATAACAACGGTCTAACTATCACGGTTCATGAGATACAGCCTGGTGACAGACGGACGGACAGCGGAGTCTTGGTACTAGGGTCCCGTTTTACCCTTTTGGTACGGAACCCTAAAAAGAATCTTTCCTGGAAGATCCAATTGATTTCCAGATCGTTTATTCTGTTCTGTACAAATGAATCTACGTGAACGCATTAATCGATCTTAATACTAAAATTACAACAGTGCTTTCTGCATTTCTGGGACCAGAAAAAATGTTTCTTTCAAGAATATTGTACATAACTATCTCTTATGTTCGAATTTATTTTCCTTTAGCTCTATAATTAATTAATAATATATTGATATCCCTAGCTACTCAGTGAGAAAAGAGTGTTTGAGAACTATTGACTTTTAACATTTTACTGTATATTTTGTTAACTATCCTAATACACGCGTGTAAACTAGGCGAAAACGCGTGGTTTTAAGACCTTTTTAGGCATAAGTTTGCCTTAAATCTAACTTCCTTAGGTTGGCAGTAACCGTGTACTTTCCCTAAAGTCTTCTATTACTTCATTGTTAGGTTGTCGGTCTGCGTTTTGCTGCCAACGTTACTCTTTGAATAGCAGATTCTTAGTTTTATTTTAAGGATTCTAGTAGGTAGAAATAAATATTGCATAATTATAAAAGCAATGAATCCTAATTGTAATGTTTTCTTACGTTCTCGGTTATTTATTTTATCGATACAGCCGAACATTATATATCAATAGCAACTGATTAGCTGCGAAATTTTACCGACTGCCTAGGGTTTAGGTACTATGTTGGCAGCATAACGCAGGGTGCACATACAAAGATATTATGTGTGGCGCACACTCAACTAGAACTGATATAAATAGACAATTTACTTTAGTTGTTGTTGAGTGTACGCACAAGCTTGAAAGTGTATTTTCCTTGACGTGTCCTATTTGGTAAACAAATATGGCGTACTGTGATTGAGAAAGTTTGAATGGTTAATTTGAAGTGTTTTCGATGTATGTGTCACCGGAAAATTGCAGAATCCGTAAGATTGTAATAAATCTTTATTATATTATGATTTCTCGATATATTATGAAAACATCGTTTTGTATACCATAAATCCCATCCAAATTCAATAGTTTCCAATATATCCGTGTCTTATTTAGAAAAAATAGTTAACAATTTCACGCGATATTTTACAATCTTACGAAGTCTGCAATTTTCCGGTGACATGTATTTCATACCGAATGTTTCTTACAAATTTTCCTTTCAAAAATTGTGCGATTGTTTTCAAAAATCTTTCCTTTCGTAACGTGTTTCTTCACTGAATTAGACATGTAAGAAAAAATACACTGTAGGTACAGTCAATTACATGCTGAGAGTTCAAAAAATTTACACGATATTGAGTGAAAACTAACACCAATGAATTGAATTAAAACGTTTAAACACTGCCACGTAATTATCCTTATTATTGAATCGGAATATTGTAGTGTAGTCGTGTTATTTATAATGTAAGCTAGACTAGTAATTATTATCTTTTAAATAATTGTTTTAATTGCGATTCTCTTTACTCACTACCGGTTTCCCTACAATGCCCGGAGCCCTGCAATGCACTGTTGTCAAATCTTATTTCAAGTGATTTGATAGATTTAATTTCTTTCTTTATTTTATTTGTTCATGGACATAGCTGGGTAGATGGCGCCGGTTTGCCAGTGCAAAATTGCGAATACGCGTCTCTTGTTTTTAAACATTTTCTACTTTGAGAAAACACCGTGTCACTGTTTAAAAGCTTGTATTTAGAATCTTAGAAAATCTTTATTCCATTGCCATTAAGTTGATTTTTGTGTGACCATTTGTAATGTCCCAAATATATTTTATGTTGCAATGGAATTTGAACTTTGCAGTCTTTGTCATTAAGTTTTTTTTCGTGTTGGTCAGCCTTTTAGAAACCGGTTGCATTGCTTAGAAATATAAGGGTTTAGGGGTCAAATGACGTCTTCAATTCGAATCGGTTTGTAGAGAGAATCGATGTTAAATGTTTTGTTTTTGTATGAAGCTATGATTGATCGTGAGTTTAAATTTGCATCGGTTTTTTTAACATTTAAAGGCGTTAATGTGCCTTAATTACTAAATGTGTGTTCAAGTATATTTAGGGAGCTATAAGGTGCTTATGTTGGTAAAAACACAAAAGTATTCATGAAAACCATGTGAATTAAATCTCTCGGACTTGGAAAGAGAATGTTCCTATTTAAAATCGTTCATAGAAAAGCACCATACCCTAAGATCACGCCTATTCCAGAAATAGATTCGCCACTTATGTCGTAAGTCCCGTGTAAGGAACGCGCAACATTTCAAGGCCAATTTAAGGTTGATTCACACATATCCGGGTCTTACCCGGGCCGTGGACTATTTACAATGTGGTCAGGCACGTCCCGGTTACGGCCCGGACACGGACGTGTGTGAAAAAATCTCACCTATATTTTTGTGAGCTCCTTATGGAGCACGGTCCGTCAACGTCCCGGGCACGGCCCGGATATGTGTGGGTTAACCTTTAACCACGTATTACACTGTCGTTGAATAATATTGACCACATCAGTCATAGCTTCATAAGCCCTTTTTAAACCGGATCTTATGAAACAATCACAATTTTAATAATCACAATGTTTTGAATTTGATGCACTGATTGGTTGAGCGTGTACGACTCATGTGTCTGTGATAGTTTATTTATTTTTTCAATTTTTCTCGTAATAGATCTTAGGAAATTGTCTGTTTTTCTCTTCCGCAATGACTAAAGTTTTTCAGCCTGTCTTTTTAGTAACTGTGCTAAATCTTGCCCTTCATAATTGATACAAGGTTTTTAGGATCTTGCGTCATACAAGAAAATATTTTAAAAACGATTTAGAGACAAATAAATATTAAAGATCTGAAAATATGAATTGGCTATTAACTTTTTGAATAACAGTTTAAAAAAGTATATAACTTTTTGGCTAGTAAGCAGGGGTATATCTTGCAATATTCGTCATAATATTATTTATGAAATATATCAAAATTTCAGTATTATAGTAAAATTTTAGTCATTGTAAATCTCTTATTGCGCTTGGTTAACATTTATACATTTTAATTATTTAATGTGAAGGAATATGACATAAATTATCTGCAGAATAACTAGAATTTGATGTTACAAAATGTTTTTACTATGAATTTTTATTATACAAATTTTACAGTGAAAATAAATGAAATGATATTTTATAACAGGATTTCAGACGTTTTTTTACAGACTAAAAATCTCCAAACTAAATTATATTAATGAGTCGGGTAAAATGAACATTATAGGTTAAGTTTTAAGTTACTCTTGGTTTATTGTAAGAAATATATTGGTATTGCCCGACTGATGTACATAATTTTACATACTTTGCCGGTAATAGTGTTCATATTTTCTATTATTTCTTGTATGTATGGAGCAGTGAAGTATTAAGTGATTGATGTTATTCTTAGATCCAAACTACACTGCCGTGCAGAAAATTGTACCAAATCTTTGTGCATTTTCTTTGCTAATTTAGGCAAATTTAATACGTTGGCCAGTTTTCTGCACGCCAGTGTACTATTATCACCCAAAGATTGTTATGAATTTATACAAGAAATATTTATGTTGAATAACAAATAAAATTATCCAATGTACTACTTTTTATTCTTGTGTTAAAATTAAGATTTGATTGACTACAAGTTTGGATCTTGCGATGCTTGCTGTTTATTTTGCTCTTGTTTTTATTTATACGGATTTAAATGAGTGTCTTTATTTATCGGTGACATTAGGAAACAGGAAGAAGCAACGTGTGATAGGAATAATGACAAAATACAAAGAAAATAATACTTACGTTTAGATTGACTGATATATAATATCAATTTAACGAATGACAACTATAGTCAAACGTAACTCACAGAAATTCGTTAAAATGGTTTTATTATCAATAATGTTCTAAAACGTGATAAATTTCTGTACTCCAAGACTTTTATTTCAGAGCAGAATCAACAGCAACATCACTTACTATACGGCCAAGGCAAATTATCTTGGTCGTTTAGTATCACAATAATGAAGTCAGTGCTATCGCTGGGCGGATCCATAGATTTGAAGTCATCAATCAAACAGCCCCTAAGCGTGCGTCCTCTAGAACTGAACATAGAACGATAATCACGACGGGCCGGCTTTCCACCTCGTATATTGTATGAGAACATTTAAAAAAATAGAACATGTTTTTTTTTGGCAAAATAATTGTGTGCCAATTTTTTGGGCGGTAGTGTAGTGTAATCTTGTATTGAAATTCGAGTGGCAATATTTTAGCCAATTAACCTCAGATATTTTCGTAATTTTCAGTTTAACAATATCAATTTTCTTTCACAATATTTCAAGGTTTTTTTTTTCTTTTTCTTACAAATTTCTAAGTAAAACTTTTTTTCTCTAACTTTGTATAAACTTTTCTTCTTCAATTTAATTGAAACTCTTACTAAAACAAAATGTTCTCATACAAGCTACGCCTAAACCTATNAAACAATATCAATTTTCTTTCACAAAATTTCAAGGTTTTTTTTTTCTTTTTCTTACAAATTTCTAAGTAAAACTTTTTTTCTCTAACTTTGTATAAACTTTTCTTCTCTTCAATTTAATTGAAACTCTTACTAAAACAAAATGTTCTCATACAAGCTACGCCTAAACCTATGTATTGATTGATGACGGATAACTATAACTAAGGCTTCGTTCACACTGTAACGCCGATGCCGTCGTGTTGCCTCCTCTATGCTCTGTTCTGATGACGCTATGACCTGTTGTTCTGTCGGTACCCTAATTTTATCGCGGTATAGTGTGTAAAGCAGACGGAGGCATCACGGCGGTAAGTATCGGTTTTTTTTTTGGCTTTTTTTTGTGTGTTTTTGTGTATGCGATTGTAATTGGGGTGGATTGAATTTTGTGTCATTTGGTGTGAAAATTAAAGTCATATTAAAAGAAGCTATCGAATTTAACGACATACGAACTGAAGAATGAGTTATGATACCGCAACTCATCGTTAGTCTTGAATTCTTTACAAATTAGTCAAAATTATTCGAAAAATATATACTAGACTCCCGGGAGTCTTGCGTGACTTTGTTACAAAAATGAAGGAATGTTTATAAAATTGATTTGACTCTAGGTTGTCTTTTTCTACCATCTATCTATACTAATATAAAAAAGTTACGAATTTTTTTGTTTGTTAGAACGTACTAATCTCTGGAACTACCAGTCGGATTTGGAAAATTATTTTTGTATATTATAGCCACATTTATGAGGAATGCTACACGGAAATTGAAAAAAAATTTTTTGATTGAAATTCGATACATTTCCTATACATAAAAATAATATAACCTTGAACAATAATAATTAGGGTCTAGATCTTGCCTAAAGAAACGTGACCAATGAAACCGTTTTAACTGTATAAATCGCACAAAATTCAATCTACCCTTTCCAGTATACTACACAACACCGCTAACGATACCAATTTTACCCTAGTCTGTGGCGCGAAGTACAAAACACGTCCAGGCCTGACGTACCACTTCACGCACACGCACAAGGAGCCGACCGGCGGGTCCGGCGGCGCGGGCGCGAGTGACGGCGACTCCCGCGACTCCAGACCCGGCGCACACACCCCTCCCGCGCTGCAGCCGCCCCTCGCGCAGCCCGCCACGGAGTACCAAGACAGTTATGTTACGTTCCTCAATAACCCGGCTGTTGGGGCTGGTGAGTTTTAAGCATGTTATATTTTTGTCGGGTTTCTGGATGATCCGAAGTTTTGGGTTAGCTGTGTTACGGGTTTAATATTAGTTACCGGTTAGTAAGAATATTTACGGGTTGATACGAATAGTTACGGGATAGTACGAACAATTACGGGATAGTACAAATAGTTACGGGTCAGTACGAATAGTTACGGGCTAGTACGAATAGTTACGGGTTAGTACGAATAGTTACGGGTCGGTACGAATAGTTACGGGTTAGTAAGAATAGTTACGGGTTGTTTCGAATAGTTACGGGTTAGTACGAATATCAATGCAGGTAGTTTATTTCGGGTTTATGGGTTGGTACGGATAGCTTTAGATTGGAAAAAAAATATTTTGGATGTTCTTAATACTTTCAGGATGGTTGAAATAGTTTCGGGATGGAAATAATAGATTTGGGACTGTAAGGGATTAGTTTCGGAAGATATTGGTGATGGTCTATTTAGCTCCCGGATGGTATGCATAGTTTCGGGATGGTATGAGTAGTTTCTAGATGGTAAGAATAGTTTTGGGATGATACCCTACCTAGATTCAGATGGGTATGTTGGTCGAATAGTTTCGGTTTCGTCCAGAAACTTTCACACGCTTGCCCTTTTTTTTTGTACTCAGCTTAGAAATGCTCGGTGAACTCATGCACTATTATACGAAACAGCAACCAGTAGTCTTAAAAAATAAAAATAAATAAATGAAATGAGTAAATAAATAATGCAAATTATGCATTACTTAATTTATCTCTGCGCAACCTAAAAACTGCTATTGTGTATTGGTCACAAATCTCTTTCGCCAATATCTTACAAACATTGCCTTCACGCGTTTATTGTTTTACAATTGAGAATACTTCATACATGTAAATATATATAAGGGAAACTGACTCGTTTGGGCGTATTATGTCCAATTCGCAAAATTTCCAACTGTCCAATTATATCAGTTGGTCTAATTCGCAATTGGTCCAGTTCGCAATTGGTCCAGTTCGCAATTGGTCCAGTTCGCAGTTGGTCCAGTTCGCAATTAGTCCAATTCGCTATTGGTCCAGTTTGCAATTAGTTCTTGATTTCGGGGAGGCGTTTTTTAACGACTCTAACGTGAGATTGGGTGACATTCGGGTCGAAGTAAAAATGCACATAATTTATTTTTAAATTGTTTTTTTTTTAATGTGTTTGCATATCATTTATGATCAACACTTTTATTAGGAAATAAATCACAAATCTGTATAACTAATTTGGTACAAATAAATGTATAATAAAAATACCGTGTTCTATAACCATGACGGTACGATTATTAATTAAGGACCCACCTATATTTGAGCTTTCCCGTCAGTGATTTTTATAAATACCCTCAAATAAGACATAAAATGTCTGCGTTTAGTTATTGAAAATAATACTAGCTGTGTAGCAGAACAGAATACAATTGAGTAGTAAGTACTTATTGATAAATAGTACCGTANAGTTTAGTTATTGAAAATAAGGTTACTAGCTGTGTAGCAGAACAGAATACAATTGAGTAGTAAGTACTTATTGATAAATAGTACCGTATTAATTGAAGTATCGTATTAATACCATATAAACAACAAACATGCGTTTGTTGTTTATAAAATCATCAGAAAACGAAAAAAGATAAACAAAACGTAAAGGAAACTCTAAACGTATATCTATCTACTAAACGTAATCGACTTTTTTTTGTCGTACTGCGATACGGTTTTAACACAGTAATCACTGTGTATGAAAGAGATTTAAGAGAATTAAAATAACAAAAAAGGATGTATCTATTCTTAACTGTGTAGCGACTGTAATTTGATTTGGTTAATTTGCGAACTGGACCGTTTGCTAATTGGACAATTTGCCCCAACGAACTGACTGACTGACATATCAACTCACAGTCCAAACTACTGGGACAAGGTACATGAAATTTTGCACAAGGCTTCCTTTCATGATGTAGGTGAGCACTAAGAAAGGGTTTTTGGAAATTCAGACTTAAAAGGGGTGAATGTCTGCGCCAAATCTGCGCAGACGAAGTCGTGGCCGAAGATCCAGTCTAAATGTAAAACTGATAATTTAAAATAATATCCGTAGCAACGAGTGATGCATGCACATTACCAGTTTTCTTGTGAGTTCACAAATGTTTATAATTTCATGCACACAAGTGTCCTGAGGGCAGCGTAAGTGGTGTTCATACATCATTATTTGACTACTATTAATTCTACCTTTATTTTTGTATTTATTTGAAGTTATGTTCCAAATGTGTCTTTAATTTATTGGAAATAATGTCGTTATTATAGTTCAGTGGAGTAGAAAACTGGTTCGACCAATGTTCTTTTTCTATAAAAATAAAAATGTGTCATCTTTGTGCCACAAGCGCGCTTACCAGCACACTTGGCCAGATTATATGGTGTGCATTACCGTCTTGCAACACTGAAAGTAAATAAAACCGAATAGTTATTTATAATACTAGTGCGGTAAGTTGGTTTTTACAAACGAGTTGACGAATGTAAGCCGGAGACGAAGTCGAATGCTTGCCATAGTCACGAGTTTGTAAAAACTAATTTCCGCACGTGTGTCATACAACGATTTTCAAGACATTTGCGAGTAAACAGTTCAATAGGTAATGAAACAAACTTTTTGTTTTAGATATCAGTCGGAAAGTCGCAACAATCTTTGACGTTACTTATGAACATGGTGCGAATGGCGTCACATGCACGTTGTGAAAATAAGAACTACATCTTTCGTCTCATTTTCTCTTTAGTATTAAAGTGAGACAAACGTATTAAGCAAAAGCGCTTCCAAGGAGGTTCGATCATTCGGCTTATTTATTCTAGTAATGTGCAATTCCTTGGTGGAATACTTATATTTTTTATATGGAAATTAAAAAAAAACCGTAAAGGATACGCACGGCGGCGCTATACGACGAGGAGTGCGGTAAAATAGGTACTTAGATAAGAGTACCTATTTGACCGCACGTTCCATTGTATGGTGCGTAATTTTTAACTTTCGAACAATGTATACAAGATTCTTAAATGAATTGTTTGAGCAAATGTGTTGAAAAAGTATTGATGGTCAAAGAATTCACATGCATATCAAATAAACAATACATATGCACTGGGACGAATTAAATAATAGGCATTTGACCCAAACAGGCTATTGCCATGACATTATAAACATATTGCCACTTGCGATGTACACTTTTTTCATAATTCAATGCCATGATGTGTCATACAGACTGGTGCAAGAGTTAAACAATGCGCAACGCATTTTAGTCTCAAGATGTTCATGCGCACCTTAGCTAAGGTATAAGTGGAGTACCACAGTTAAAACAAAAAAAAAACGCACTGGCACCAGCTTATCACAAATTAATATTGATGTTAATAAACGGTTTTCGGTTGACCTCCCTCTAGGCGCATAGAATTCCACCACATAATAACCCTGATTCTGTTTACCAGCCGGCCTCCAGGAAACGCCTGCGCGGCGCCCGACACCGCCTCCTGAGGGTTAGATACACATTTGTACCTTCATTTTCGTTTTAGTCTATTCTCAAGTTATCTGCTGTAACAGCTTTGGAAGTTGTAGTTAGTCGTCTTTTCTTTTCAGCTCGCTTATGATGTTTTAGTGTATCTTGATTCCCGTGTACGAGAGAGATGGAATTATAGCACTATCACTTTTTCGGACTGGAATCCTGATAGCATTAATACTTCATATCATGAACCCTGGGTCCTTATTCGCTATGCCAAAACAGTATAATAATTTTGTACTGCCATTCAAATGTACAGGTGGCAAAATATTTTTTTGGAATGTCCTGTAATTGCCTACAGTAAGCTAGAATTAAACAGAGTGTCATAGCGAATCATGGCCCATAATTTATCGTGCGCTATGTTATTTTAGTTGAACTGATTGCTTTTTTGCCAACGCTCAATATACTCGTTCATATTTACATACTTGTGAAAAGGTTAGAATGATATGAACTGTACAGCTTCTTCAACCAGCACACAAGCAGCTATCTCATCTCCCGTCTCTCTCTAGCCGGTGTCCCCGCGCCGCCAGTGCGCCGCGCGTCGCCGCCGCCGCGGCCGGCGTCAGCTGACACGTCGAGTTCAGACTCGGCGCACGTCCCGCTGTCGGCGGCCGTGCATGCTGCGGCGCCTGTTGCGCCAGTACCCTCGGCTTCCGCTGCCCCAGAGGTTAAGGAGCCTGGAGATGTCGCTAAGGCTAAGGAGGTTAGTAAATTTTGGAACTGCTGAAGAGTGAAGAGTAAAACGTAGAAAGATATAACATTTATTCGATGCAACACAACATCCCAAAAAAAAGTACAACACAAAAACACAGTTAAATTATGAAAATTAAACGTCGATACATTTACGTCCCATACAGCTCACTTTATACTATGTATCTGCATGTTGTGGAATTGGCATCCTCCTGAGGTCTTTCCGCGGAGTTACGATATCTACAGCTTAAAGGATTTTGCTGTAGTTTATAATTCAATTTTTCAATATACTTCACGGCCCTTAACACCGTTCAGTATCCTGCTTTAGATCCTTAGAATATATCTATATCTACCCAGTTAGTGAAATGAGTTGCTAGAACTCATTTGTGAAATCATCGTTATCTTATCAGCCGAAAGACGTCCACCGCTGGACATAGGCCTCCCCCAAGTGTCGCACAACAACCGGTCCTGTGCGTCTCGCATCCATCGGCTACCCGCAACCCTCACTAGGGCATCGGTCCACCTTGTGATCGGCGATCCTTCGAGCTATGTCGGTAACCTTGGTTCTCTTGCGGATATCATTATTCCTGATTCGATCAGACAAGAAAACTCCGAGTTCTTGGATGACTTTCAAGCCTTTTGATAAGGCCCATTGTGAGTGACATGATCTTCTATTATATTCGTTGTTACAGGCATCACCATCACCCTACTGCGACTTCTGTCTCGGCGACGACCGCGAAAACAAGAAGACGGGCACACCCGAAGAGTTAGTCAGCTGTTCCGACTGCGGTAGATCAGGTAAGAGGCGCGGCCGCCCCCCGCGCAACGGCTTCCCCAAGCCCACCTGCTATCACCTCGAGAACCGCGTCTGCGAGCGCCATAGACATCTCAGGGACAGCATCAAACTCAACGGCGTCGTAGAGATACTCAGCTCTATGTCCTACTCCGCTGATGACTTTGACAACTTCGCCTCTCAAACTAAGCTACTCAACGACGAGTACGGACAGTACCCCGTCTCTCCCCCCTCCCGTCAAAGCCCTACTTACGACAGTGACATCCACATCACCCGCCCCAACAACATCTAAATGGAGTATTATTTTTGTGTGT
Source organism: Mamestra configurata (assembly GCA_002192655.3). Taxonomy (NCBI): domain Eukaryota; kingdom Metazoa; phylum Arthropoda; class Insecta; order Lepidoptera; family Noctuidae; genus Mamestra; species Mamestra configurata. The sequence continues at coordinate 19,269 of NDFZ01003583.1, forward strand.
TTTGTCGTCTTGTCACAAAAAAGTTCATCCGTAATTTTTTTGTCGGTCCTACCAAAGAATGTTTGATGGCTAGTTTTAAATGTTACATTCCAGGTTTCATACTCTTTTTTTTCGAATGAAAAGACCTTTGATGCATATTTAGTAGTTTTAATGTTGTAATCATATTATTAGAATAGTGGCATCACAATAAATATGTCAAAATCTTTGTCTAAAGTATACTACTTCATATCCGAACATAAAATTTTAAATAATATCCCTTTTATCATTCACATATCATTGTGAGTTTTTTAATCTGTGTATCAATGTTGCACTATTGTGATCTTGGTGTTGCCATGTGAAAAACAACACTTGTGACGATGGATGCCAAATGATGAGATATTTTAAATTGTTGTCTGTTGTAATGTTTATACCTAAATGTGTTTTTTTTTATATTTTAGTGAGTACAAGTGCCTTATCAAAATTACATGATTTCGTGTGAGAATCACTAGATCTTAGTGTTGCCAGTTGTCTCGTCAAAAGTACGAAAGATTTATTTCAAATATTTTACTGGAATCATTTAAGTTTTAATTATGATAAATAAAATGTACATTATGTATGCCTTATTTTACGATTAAAATCGCAATCATTATCAAATTAATATTTAATTTACTAACTAAGTATTCGTGTTTTACGATTCATTTGACAAGTTATATAAAAGCAATAATAACAGTCGTAATCTGGCAACACTACAGACAATTTAATTTAGTCATAGCTTCGCTTGATGCCAAAAATGGCGCCTCTAGAACCAAAGTTCTACATTGGCGCCAGTCGTTCAGATGTCCTAGCTTTCTAGTCACGCTGCAACAAAGTCACTGCACGCGTTACTTTGCCCAGTATATCTTGATCCAAAATGGCTGCGGTGCCCTCATCTAAACGTCAAACTTATTTCACATTGAAATTTGTTGGCTGTCAAAATTTACACATGTCATAAGTCAAATTGAGAATAAAGGCGCAGTGATCAAGTTCTGCGCTACGAGTCGCAGGTTTTATTAATTCTATAATTTACATCTGTAAGGTTTCTGCTTTCAAACGTAATAAGGAGCGTGCAGGAACTACAACTGGCAGCCCAGAAGTGTCAATGTCATGTATTTATATGGTAAATGTTTCGAATTTACAACACAAGATGGCACAGGCTCCGCCGTGTACGTACCCTATAGGTTTTATTATAAAAATCATTACATAAATCAAGATATATTGGGCACAGAAACACAGTTACCCGACTAAGCAAGTATAGATAGCAATAATAATGTTTTTCTTTAGGTACAATTCCGTGCATCGCGGCCGATCGCAGCCGCGCGATCTATTGCGATGCGACAATAGTCAGAGTATGAGAATGTATGGCGTTGTTTCCGAGGTCTGCGACAGATGCGCGCGGACGACGGAAGCGGTGCCATACATTTTCATACTCTGATTATGTCGCTACGCGACAGTCGCATGCGATAAGTCGCCCGCGGCTGCGATCGGCCCGATGCACGTAACTGTACCTTTATTCATGGTTCATCTTTTTAGCAATATATAGTTTTCAAGCAGGTTTCCAATAGATTGTAGGGGAGGTACTACTAGAGATGGGTTTCAGATTTGTTTTAACCCAAAAATCGGCATAAAAACCCGGTTGATCATCTATACAGGGTGTAAAAGATTAAAATCAAAATATGAAAAGCGGCAATTGTATTCGTAATTATGAACGATTCTTACCAAAACTGGAAAGCGAAAAAAAAAAAACATCAACTCCCGTACATTTTGCTTGCAAAACTCTATAAAATGTACTAAACAGCGNCATGAAAAGCGGCAATTGTATTCGTAATTATGAACGATTCTTACCAAAACTGGAAAGCGAAAAAAAAAAACATCAACTCCCGTACATTTTGCTTGCAAAACTCTATAAAATGTACTAAACAGCGCATTTTTTGTCACACCCTTTATAGAGATATGGTTTTAAACCCGGTTGATTGCCCATCCCTAGATACCAATGTTTTGTTCCCGTGCTAGGGGTGTATGAAAACTTACTATAATAGGTATAGTACTTTTCCCCTGTGAAGCTGGGATGAAATTAAAAATTTTATATTGTTTTTATCTAATTCGATTTCAGGAGTTTTCTTCGATCTTTAGATAATGAAATTTTACATTGAATCGTCACTAGTTTTAAATTGCGTGAGGTTTGCAATAAAAAGTTCTATACACTTTACTATTTCTTGTGTTCAAGAACTATTTAGTCGGGGTAAAATAGTGTTTAATAATATAATCCTAAGCGTAGGCGGGTCAATAATAGTAGTTTATTACATATGTTATAACATTACATAAAAATAGGAGCTTTTACGTGCCTTTATATCACCATTTTTTGTATATTAACCCAAAGATTTTGAGAAATTAATTTTCATAAAACGAACTTTGTTTTTTTCAATGCGCTGCTTTTGTACCGTTGTACATATATTTTTTACATAAAAAGGTCAGTTTTAAAAAGGCCTTCCATATAATCGTTACATTTATATTTTTTCATGACCATAGATTTATTATGTTTTTAAAGTGTCTCTGCTTTTATTTATTTTTGATACATTATGGTATCGTGCGCATTGACCATAAAATATCATTCCTATAGCTGTTAATAGATTGTTTTTGTTTAAATTTTAAGAAAATTTTAATCGAAATTAGGTTTTAGAATTTTTAGATATATTATTATATATTACAATATATTGACAATTTATTTTCTTGATAGTATATTTCTATGTTAGTTATGAAATATATACATTTGTAGTTTAGTTAGTTATTGTGACTATGGAATCTGACATTGTTCACTTGTTTGATCTTTTACTTGAAAATGTTTGAGGATTGTACTCAATGGCGTATTTTGGACACAATTGTATCTCTTTGGCTTAATTTTAAGTGTCATCCTGTTCCTGTTACTATATTCTGAATAATTGTTACTGATTTTGCATTTGGATGAACTTTGGCATGTGCCGAGGCCCGAGGTGGGGGAGACCCTTGTGGGTGGGCCATGTCCTAGAATAGGAAATATAATTCCTTGGAGGGCTTTCACGTTGGCCAAGCCGCTGGCAGGAGTTAACATGTTTATAAGTCCAGTTTGCTCTACAAAGACTGTACAATTCTCGGTGCAACTATGGAGTTGATTTTTAGTGGTTTTTGACACCGTTTTGAGAGATTTGTCAGTCAACCACAAAACTAGTTATATCTTAGATCGATTATTTAAAAGAATGTAGCAAAAATTACGACATTGTGTCCTTACATACGCCATTGTGTACAGCTCTCGCCTTGATAATGGTACCTATGTACTTAACCCTGGAGCCGCGTATAGACCTTGAGGGAAGCGGCAAGTAGGAAAGTAGTATATAAGTTACCGTTTTATATAATAAATAAATATTATATTAATATTGTCTCGTCTGTTAGGTGCCTTAGTATGTGCAATTGTAACCTTCAATAGAGTTCATATTTATTACATTGTTTTGAATGTAACTTGTTGTACAGGGTGGTTGTTTGAATTAAGTGCAAGGTATTTTCTCTTGTTTAATATTGGGCCTTATATACCCTATAACTGAGAAGAGGTTTTTAGAAGTATTTGCAACAGTTTCTAATCATGACACAGGGTAAACCGGTAAAATCTACGAAGATTTTTTTCATTTTAATTCTAAAGCCAAGTTTGTAATAGCACCTAAATTGGCGAAAGGTGACTACTGCAAGCAATTCGTGCCGTGTAAACAATTGCGTTAATCATCACTTCGCTACAACAAATCATCTAGTTACCAAGAAGTTGGCTTTATTTTTAAATAACCACCCTGTGTATGGTAAATATTCTGTGGTTAACTATGTCGGCGATATTTATATAAAATATTAACATAAACAATAATAATCACTGTAGATGAAATATATGTTTAGTAATTGTACTAAAATATTCAATTATATGTTATATCCATTTTAAAGAATATTATAATTATTATTTATTACTGTCAATTTTATGTGAGATTTTAAATGTGAAATGTCTGGAGTGTTTAATATCTCCGTTTTTTCAAGTTGTTGTGTTGTTTGGTACTTTAAAGTACCGGTTTACCAAATGTTGATTTCTCATATTATTATTATCATCTATCTCGGCAACATCTATATATTTTATTTAAAAAGTTTAATGCCTGCAGGGAAGTGCATAAATGCGGATACCCAAAGATTCAAATATAAAAAAATCAAATGTTTCCGTTTTGTTGTTCCAATATATTTCCTTTATTTTAGCGTAAGCCCGAGAATTTATAAAAAATGAAAATTATTCATGTTTTTTTTATTATTTTATTTTTTTGTAAAACAATGCTACTTTATCAGAATTAAATTGTATGAACTCGAATCCTAGTCGATTTTTATTTAGCTGTGCTGAAGAATAGTGAATGTGCACTTCCCTTTAGACATTTTATTTTTCTCTTCTAAATAAATTGTAAGTCATTAATTGTTCTAAGTGTTGTTTATTTACTTTTTATTTTTCACTATTGTTCGGCACATTATGTTTTCCCCTATTCTATAATAATATGCAATGAATAAAGAAAATTATATAAAATTGCGATGGCGATTGAAGATTCAATAAGGTAAGAAAATACTATGTGCCTTACAATATGTGAATTTATTATTTTTATGATGTTTTGGGGCTCTTCATTTCATAACATTTACGTAAACTCTAAAGTGGCTAAATAATAAGATTTCCTTCTTTAGCCTTTTGAACGCCAATGTGACGTGACAAGCAAGCGCGTGCTGTACGCCAAGCCACAAATTCGCTGTACTGATGTACGGTGAATTTGTGGCTTGGCGTCGGGGGTTCGCCGATGCGTTTATGCTCTGTCGTTCAAAAGTTTAGATAAGCTAGCAAGCATACACCTTTCGGTCTAGTCAAGGTTGAACGATTAATATTAAAATTGAAGTACCATCTTTTGTATCGGATACCCATCGGATTGCGGAAGTCCGACAGGCAGCCGCTCAATGTAAAAAATACTTAGCACACATACAATGTTCAGGCTAGAACCCGAACCAAAAATATTTGGGGATTTCTTTCTTGTACGACTAATGTAAATTGTGTCAAATATTGCAAAATGATAATAGAAGAAGAGCTTCCAAGAACATCACAAGTACATAACTCCATGTTACACGTAGGTACTAACATAGCTCCTTTATGTGCAGGTCACCCCACATGCCTGCAGTTCACGGTCAACATGATCGTGTCAGTGCGCAAGTACCGCTGGCAGTGCATCGAGTGTAAGTGCTGCTCTGTGTGCGGAACCAGTGATAATGATGTAAGTAAAGCTTTCATCTACTTCTCAAACATTTCTTACTGGTCTAGCTGACAACCAATCAGCGGTCTGGTCTACAATTTATCTGTTTTGGTGTGATAGTTAAATTGGAAACTTGCCCTTATTGGTCTTTGTTTTCTCTGAAAAGAGCTTGTGCTCTGATTGGTCGCGATTTTATTATAATCCACAATTTCTCGGAATGACTTCGCGAGATTATAGACTATCAAATTTTGATACGTAAAAAAGTATTCCAAATGTTCAGTTGACAATTTATCGAGAGTTTACAATCTCTCAAGTTATTTTATAATATTGCGGAGTTTGTGGTGACATATACAATAAATCTCATCCAAATTCAATAGTTTCCAATATAACGTGCATTATTAAGAAAAAATAGTTTACAATTTCACGCGATATTTTATAATTTTACGGCGTTTTTAATTTTCCGGTGACAGAAACAAAGCGTGCGCCAAACTTTTTAGTGATGTGATGGCCAATTTACCATACCAAAGATACTAAGCGGTACAAAGGCACAAAAGTTTAAAGGTCTCCCTATATTAGTATTTTTTCCGACGCCTATACCTTTGAAGCTGAATACAATGAAACATTTTCGTGACAAAAATATGTAATGTAAAGAGTTTTTACTTGGTTTCTCTGGCTCCAAAACTCCGTCTATCCGTTATAAGTATATTACTGATCACCCGTTGTATTACATAAAAAAATCGCAAGATACGTTAAACGTTACAAGAATTTAACATAGGTCTGATTGTGTAAGTCGATTGTAGATGAGTGCAGCAAAATGTTTTATTTTTGGCTTTAAACGCATTACAGTGAGTCGTGTTGCAAGCGGGACTTTTTTCTGTGGCTGGGAAATCATATTATGACTCCTTCCGCTCTAGGAGGAGCGAGAGGGGGGAGTGTCTGACCGACTAAAATCCACCCGTGTTCCTGCAAATGCCCTTTGCGTTCCGGGCCGCGGTAACTCCTTCGAACAATCTCTCAACCCTGGCACTACCCGTAAACTATGCTGACATCTCTTTGAGGTGCGCGTGGAACACAACGCGCCATCGACCCGGGCCTGGTCCTTATCGAACGCTGGGTAGTTCGCCGTCCTCTGGCCCAAGCCGCAGGAATCGCCATACGAATCCCGACGCCATGCAAACGGGCTTAATATTCTCTCTCGTTTCCAGGACCAGCTGCTGTTCTGCGACGACTGCGACCGCGGCTACCACATGTACTGCCTGGCGCCGCCGCTGGACACGCCGCCCGAGGGCTCCTGGTCGTGCGCGCTCTGCATCAAGGAGTTCCACACTAAGCAGTGAGCGAGGTAATATTGATAATCAAAGAGTCCATTTACTTTACTGACATGTAGGTCCTGATCGTTTTCGGCCATGGCGGCCAATCTCGACGGAGACTAGCCATCGGCGCAGGACATATAAAAGTGCACAAGTGTGTGTGCAAACACTCTTCCATCACTGTCAAATACAATGTTCGAAAGTTCCAGCGGTTATTGATGGGCCATTCAGAGCTTAAAAGGTATATGATGAATCGGCGTTCGTCCATAATTAACAACCTAGCATGCTGTAATAAAAAATATTGCAAAACTGTGAATGAAGCCTCATACCATGAGTCAGTGTTACTGCAACAATATTGCGCATCTTCTGCTTGCTATGAAAGGAATACTAGACTTGAAATGGCTTTGAAAGCCTTACCCCCCTTGTTTCTGAGTTAAGTATTCGAAGTTGAGTTTTTCTCAAATTCTACTTAAGCCTGAAGACCTGGTAAAATCAAAATTTGGCATTAAAGTAGGGTTTGAGACGTTCCTAACCTAACTCAAAATACTCAATTCAGAAACCCATCCTTAAAGGTGCGTCAGTAATACAGTTTAGGAAATAGGGTTTCTTACGTGCTCTGACACATTCGATCCTATAGGAACACTTGATGGAATGATTCATTGATCGAGAGCCGGCCGCTGTCTTCGCCAACTTCGGCCGTCGAGACCAGTGGTTTTAAGTTTTACTTAACGATCTTTATATCGACAGTTTAGTTTTGTTTGGCAAATACAAGATATATTTTTCAGGCCAAAACTGACGCCTCAGCACACCAACTTTGAGGACCTTCAATGGTCAACTTTTTCTACAAATAACCATTTCCACTTCAAGCCAATTTCTAGTAACTGGATAATATAGGACTTTGAGCGGCCGGCTCTCGGACTCAGTAGTCCAAGAGCCGGCTGCTTAGTGCAGGGGTGGCCAACTTGACTAGACCCAAGATCTACTTTTTACTGACGAAACCCTGCGCGATCTACCAATTGCATACATTAAAAATTTTAAATTTTAACAATAGTTTTGTATGCAATTATTTTATCAACCCAACCTGTTTATAAAGCTGCACAGTNAAAATTTTTTAATTTTAACAATAGTTTTGTATGCAATTATTTTATCAACCCAACCTGTTTATAAAGCTGCACAGTCCGTTATACGTAGCCGCGACTGGTCGATTGCGATGGACCGTTTGGCCATCCCTGCCCTAGTGTGCGAAAGTTCTCTATCAATATCCCATACAAAGCATTGTCTCGTCGTTACTAACATATAAATTTCTCCTCTTTTCAGATTGCAAATGAGAAAGGCCGTGAGTGAGAGCTAGATAGGTAGACGAGATAACGAATTATAGCGGCAGTCAGGTTATAGGGTACAAGCAAGTGATCAGATAGTGTTGCTATAGTTAACAGTGGGACTGTAAACAGTGTTGCCATAGTTTAGTGAGATTCCGCGCGGGAGACGGCGGTGTTACTAGTGTATTTAATTTTAAGTGGAGTTTTCTTTTGTGACATGAAGATTATATTTATGCATGACTGAGTTAACTGTTATTTTTTAATAGTATGAAGGCCTCAATTAGATTTTTTTTTACAGTCATATTTTTTTTAATATTGTGATGACGTTTTATGGCAATATTGCCTCGCTACCTTTAATTGTAGAGGGTAACACTGTCCATGTTTAATTGTGGATGTTTACTAGGGCTCGATAGTAAAGATTATTCTTTATCTGTAAAAAACTTGAACATGAACAACTTAAATATAATATTTTTGTATAAAGAAAGAAGTTTTTCTTCTTTTGTGAATTCAAGTAGATTTAAATAGCTTTTATATTTTGCCAAGAGATTTTATTTTCAAGTGAAAATATTTTTATTTACACGAACAACTCTATACATGTCAGTTACCCCGTCGTCTCCTGCGTCAACTCTTTCATTGTATCGTATTGTGAGTCACTGCGTTAACGCTCTTTTCTACCTCTGTCGGTGCTTGCTTTAGTATTTTTTTATTTATTTACCTTCTTAATTTCAGGCAGGGTTGATGAATTACGTAGGAAACATAGAAAGTGCAACTGTATAGGTTTCAACGTCGCAATTAGCTGTCAAATATTGTGCTGCTATGAAATAATGAATATCATTCATTTTTAATCTTTTATTAACCTTTTGAACGCCAGAGCATAAAAACATCGGCGTGCCCCCGACGCCAAGCCACAAATACGCCGTACTTTCTGTCACATATTTGTGACGTATGGCGTACAGGGCACGCGCTTGCTTGTCATGTATACGAGACAATGGCGTTCAAAAGGTTAATGGGGCCTATCGTTTTCATGCTCACCAGTTGGCGCCACTGCGAGTGAGGTCCTTAAGAGCGCTTACTCCTCACGGTGTTTAATGTATCTTGGTATGCACACACTAGATATCTAGGTCAAANGCCTATCGTTTTCATGCTCACCAGTTGGCGCCACTGGCGAGTGAGGTCCTTAAGAGCGCTTACTCCTCACGGTGTTTAATGTATCTTGGTATGCACACACTAGATATCTAGGTCAAAATAGTTAGTGAGAACATTTTAGAAAAAGAGTTCAGTGCGAAAGATATTGATTTTTCACTTTCTATAGAAAACTTTGAATCGCTCTCTCTCTCCTTCTAAACTGTTTTTCAAAAAATTTCTCAACTTACTACTTACTAGAATAAGGATTTGTAAGTTTGCATGAAACACCGTGAGGAGTAAGCGCTCTTAAGGAATAAAACAATAATTGGAAACTGTACATCGAGTTTTTTACCTAAAACTAATTCACTATTTCTGGAACAATTTATTCATCAATATTCTGTAATGAAAAAAACATAGTATTTGACAGTTATTGGCGACATTGCCAACTTTCAGATTGCATCATCTTAACAAGGTACATTAAGCTTAAGTAGGAGGCTTGTAAATTAAGGTAGGAGTGACAGAGATGACGCTGTACTAAGCTTATCTTATTCTTAAACTTGATGTGCCGTGTTTCTAGAGAAATAATGTTGTGTCGCACAATAGTCCGTTGTTTCACAAGGGAATTTACACTGTATAGTTAACAGAAGAAAGACCAAATTCGCGTAGATGTCATCGCTTTTGAGACCAATGTCTACCTATTACTATTTAGAACTTAAAATACAATTTTAAACTGTAAACATGGAGCAATAAGTTGCAAATTTGCCTGTGAAAAGAGATTTAGGGCATGAAAGCACGAGTATGAACATTTTTTGAGAAAAAAAAAACGAAACAGCTGTTTTTGTGAATAGAAAAGCAATTGCTTCGCTATGTTTTCTTAATTTGTCCCCCAGATTCAAAGACCATCTTTGGACATATTTTGTACAGACGCCAGCACAACAACCTGTCAAATTTCTTTAACCTTTTGAACGCCAGAGCATATAAACGCATCGGCGTGCATTTGCCGTACCTTTTGTCACATATTTGTGACGTTTGGCGTACAGGGCACGCGCTTGCTTGTCATGTATACGTGACAGTGGCGTTCAAAAGGTTAATAGATTTTCAACTTTATCGCTAAAACGTTAGGTTCAATGTTGATTGGAAAAATTTGACAGTTTCGGGTAGCTCGATGTGTCACATAATAATATTTAGTGTTTTTATTTACATTAGTTTTATAGGGTGGAAACCCTTTAAAAATTAGGTTGTGCTATTATATAAAATTCCAAAGTTTTGATCATTATTTTTATACCTACTTTTTACGTTTTACACTCTTAAATTGTCAAGTCGGCTTTAATCTGTCTCATCCGATTTGAGAGTCAACCATTAAAATAAGACATCGAAACAAATCTTCCAAATTTTTTATAAATATTTTAACAAAAATAACTTGAATTTAGTAAAATAATGCGTAATTTTTCAACCCTCCAAGTTCTTTAGCCCGTATTCATATCGATCAAACTTTCCAGTCTCGTGTCATCTTATAACTAAGCTACTATGGTTCTTATTAAAATAACGTTAAAGACTAAAATCGTATGTAAATGTTAACTGTATAAAATCGCGGGCGAATCCAGTCATTATACGTAATAATCTAATAACTCGTGTATAGGTTTTCACCTTTGAGAGTGTCCATTTCTAGTAGTTTTTTCGTGTAACCGGTTCTTGATATCCGGAATTCCGGGACGGATCTTAAGATCCGTGTTTCGAAACTTGTAAATTCTATAAAATTGAGTTCAAAGCTAACGCTTGCATATAATCGGGGTCCGGAATTCCAGTTGTCTGGCTGGTCTAAAGAAGGGAGTTGTGAAAAATTGTTATCATGTTTTTTTTTTAATTGTAATAAAATCTTTGGATCTCTTCATCATTGTCGACCACATTACCGCTGGTTGGAGCTCCAAGCAAAGTTAAACTCGCATGACTGAGGCAACAACTTTACATACTTGTGGAAACCACCCAAACAATGTCAACTCAGCTGTTTATCTATGAAAAAACAAGAGCAAGTTGGACTTGCACAAGAAGGGTTCCGCCGATAAGCCGAAAAAACATGTTTCTTGTATGGGGGCCCCCAATTTATTTATAATTTTATTTCATTTTGTTTTTAGAGCGGCAACAGAAATACATTATCTGTGAAAATTTAAACTTTCTAGCTATCACGGTTCATGAGATACAGCCTGGTGACAGACGGACAGACAGACGTACGGACAGCGGAGTTTTAGTAATAGGGTCCCGTTTTACCCTTTGGGTACGGAACCTTACTTACCTCATGTATGCGAGCTAAGCATAGATCGCTTTCACATGAGGACGTTAGCAGCGCGACTGTCGCACTGCTAAAGTCGCCTAAATATGAAAGCGGCCTTAAACTAAGTTTACTTAGATCTTGGACTTCCAAACTTTATTTTAATCGGCTACTAATGAAAGTTCTTACTGCAATCGGTATGTTACCAACAGCTTGTCGGTAATGTTTTACTATCTGGTGCTGTGATCCTACTTGTCAACGAGTTTGAGCCAAAAATTTATACCCCAGGGTTAACCTTTTGAACGCCAGAGCATAAACACATCGGAGTGCCCCCGATGCCAAGCCACGAATTCGCTGTACTTTTTGTCACGTAATTGTGACGTTTGGCATACAGGGCACGCGCTTGCTTGTCATGTATACGTGACAATGGCGTTCAAAAGGTTAAAGTACTGTAATCAATTCTTCACAACTCTCATTTAACACTAGTTATCACTGTGCTTTGATCGCTGTCTGCATTTAGTGTGCCGCTGTACCAAACGGTACCGGCTCGGAAATCTGTTAAAATATAAGTACATTAGTGTGTATCGTGTAT
>NDFZ01003584.1:10403-31258 GCA_002192655.3 Mamestra configurata
CCACCCAACGCTCGCCGTCCGCAGGCCCGCGCCTACGGTGGCCGGGGATCGCCCTGCGACTCCCGACGCCCGGGGCGTCTTCTCCTGTAGCGGCGGTTGGGGCGAAGGCCTTGTCTTTCCCTCGCGCGGCCCGCCACCTCCTTCGCTAGCATTACTGCTTCGCAGAAGGAGGTGACCGCTTCCCAAGCCTCCTCGCTCCGGACCTTTGGTTTAACCAGGGCAAGACGCGAGAGATCGCCGCCGCCGATCGCCTCGACGAGGACACGGTGTTGCTCAGCCCAAGCAGGGCAGACCTCCACCGTATGCTCCACCGTGTCCCCCGGGCGATCATCACAGTGCTGACACCCGGGCGTGTCCTCCCGCTAAATCCGAAGCAATAATGTAGCATACGCAGTGCCGCACAAGATCATCCGATGCACACTCAGCAATGACGTACAGGCATTGCTGAGAAAGCTTTTGACATATTTTTATTATTTTAAAAGTAAATGTGACGTTGAATATATGAATGACTTCTTTAAAAAATAAAAAGAGAGACAATTGTTTGTTTTCTATTGTTGGAGGTACCTACTGTCCAAAATACTGATAAGACTACAAAATTGTTTATTTATGTAAACTGTATGTACAGCAGTTGTAGGTATGCGTACTTAAGCAACAAAACGTTCTCTAACAGTCAAACTTTGGGTTTAAAAGAATCCTTTGGGTTGGATTGAAATAGCTTTTAATTCTGAGTACACCAGATATTTAACCCAATACAATTTTTAATTCAAAGCAGGTCTAATCGCAAAAAAAAATAATTTCTTCCGATATAAAATCATTTTCAACGTACAATAGTCCATTGTTGGACATAAGCCTCTCGAATCGCACACCATTTATCTCGATCCTCGGCAATTACAGCTGCTACCAGATAATATCGCCAATTTTGTTCCAGAGTAAAATGTTTTTTGATAGTTATTTAACACGGCAAAAATACCCGGATAATATTGTTTTTAAATCAGTCACTTTGTCTATAATCCACTACATAGTATGCCTTATTCCACCTCCATAGTATTATGCATACATAGTAAATCCCGGGTCGCCTCTCACAGACCGTGAGTATACAACATACATAGTTACAATTTCCATTTTTCTGGTTTAGTCTGTGGCTGCGAGCCATCACTGTTCCATTATTCAGGGCCATGTGCAATGCCCGCTTGAACTCGGTCAATGTGGGAAACAATATGTCTGGGAACTTTTCGATGCTTTGTGTAATGCCCGGGTAAAGCTATTTTCAGGATTCACACAGCCACTTTGTTCCGGATCTATTGAAACGATTCAGTTCAAATTAGGGACTCATAGGAACTTCAATTACCCAAAGGCGGACGGACACGGAAATTAAAAAAATAAGTTCTTCAAACTGTGCTGTGGTCCATGCCAAATGAAAGATTTTATTGTGAGGATCTCAATTCTTTTTTCAGTGTGTATTTGAAAAGGGGAGCCCTTTTAAAATACACACTGACAAAAGAATTGTCCCCTTTACAAAGTCTTGTGCGAGACCGACTCGCACTTAGCCGGTTCTACATGAGTCAAAGCAGGATTATTACTTTCTACTCCAGCTTCAAAAAGTATCCTCGTATTATCCATAAGAGATTGTATTTGTAGAGGTGGTATTATATTATACTTTTGTATACTAATGGACTAGTATGTAGTCTTTATGTGGTTGCATCTATCTTTCATCTATTGCACCAAAAGCTGGTAATATACAACGAGTAACAGAATCAACGCAAAACCGAAACAAAAAGGGGTCATTGTACTGATCGTTATGAATAACTTTCATTATGAGAGGCAACCCGAAATCACAAAAAACAGTAATATAAAGTAAATTTTTCGGTGTCTTTGTAAAAGTTATTTATAATGATGAGTACAAATAACCCCTTTTCAGTTTTTCGTTTATTCTGTTACACGTGGTTTATTTCATCATTGCTATCACAGTAGGTGTATAAAAAATATCTCTTCGCGTGCAATTAAAGCAGCGTAAAATCCTAAATAATTGAAAACTTAAACAAACTCTTATCAACAGCTAACCCCTCTGACCTAATAATTACTGAAAGATACGATACAAACATCAATTATTTACAAAATATTTACAATACAATACAATACAATACAATACAATATCTTATTTATAATTTGTATTTAACGTTCTAATTAAATGTTAATCAACATTTTCTGAAAATAACAGTAACAAAAGTTTTTGTTTGTTTTTTTAACTAGATATATAGATTTCGCGGACTCCATGTATGAAAATATTTAATTTAATTAAATCCTTTGTAAAGGTCAACAGACACTGAGTCACGATGCGACTAAACGCAGTACACTTTTTAAAGTAACGATACCAATCATAAGTTTATTTCACAAGAAGACAGTGAGCAAATTTGAATTAAAAATACGCGAGGTGTGTTGCTATTTTCGAACCGTAACGGATATAAGTAGGGGAAAGGATTTTTTTTATTTATCTTAAATAACTTTAAAATCCTTAATTTAAAAACTATGAAATAAAAAAATGCGATCCACACATTTAGTCATTTTATTTGATATGTCACACAATGCAGCAGGAATATTTTTTTATGACGTCTTATTCAAATTAATTTAGGTTACTCGTCCGTGTTTATGTTTTTGTCCGAACTTCTTTGGCCCATAAGTGAACTGTGAACCAAATTTTAACTGAATTGGTCCAGTAGATTCGGAGCAAGTTGGCTGTGTTTGACAGTAAGGCAGACAAGTGATCATGTAAGGGTTCCGTTTTTCATACGGACGTAGAGAAAATCCTAAAAAGAGTTATAGAGGATATTATTTACTTTCATAATAAATGTCCGATGTGAAATAAACCGCCAATGACTAGCCATAGCCGTAATAAATTGTTTATTTAAAAACGATAACATCAGCACTTGAACATTTGCACAAACTGTAACTGTATTATTTACGTTACGGATGGTCGGCTATCACAATAAATGGTTTCAAAATGACTGCTATTATTGTACCGCTTGTATTTATTTATTTAAATTTACAAAATGATATAGTTTCGTCTATTCTCGATGATTCGGCTTCAATGGCACCGTGCCTTTATTCCACATGGCGAAAGTAAAAACATTTGGGGCTCTACAAAAACGACTTAAAACTTCATGATTCCGTTGTTCCCACAACGGAATCATGAAGTTTTAAGTCGTTAGTTTTGAAGGCGCAAAGCACTATCCTTTTTTCACACCGGAATCATGAGGGCATCGGTACGTCATTGTAGGGCCCCGTGAATTAGATAATATGTAGTTCAATAAAGTACAATTTTATTTACATACACTTACAAAAGATATGTACGAAAAATTGGATTTTAGTTAACTAACAGTTATCTTATCATTTATTTTAATCAGTCAGAGCAAAGTTATTAAATAAGTACTACATATAACTTTTATTTTAGCAATAGGTACTAATGAAAAGCCTTTGAACCTTCTACTCCTTCAACAAAGATACAATTGTATCAATATCGTCCGTCCAATTCGTTCTACCGTTACACTTCAATTCATTAGAACTAACCCAATTGCTGAGGGTCCCTATTAGTTCGCGATGGGCTCGCTAAAACAATTCGCAGCATCCGGCCCACCGTCCATTAAAGATGGCTGCCGTTGCACCGGGAGAGATCGTCGCTCTTATTAAAATACTGCAGGAGATATGAAAGGAATTGTTGAATAATCTTGTACATTTTAAAACGTTTTTTTGGTAAAGACTTGAGGTTAACACAATCCAATCAGCGCTGTTATGTTTTGTTTGTATCAAATAATGTTTTCTATTCTACAGTATCAAAAAAAAAAATGCATGATAAAGGTTACTACACTGTATAACCTAATGATGTGTGCAATATAATAGAATATTAGATTGACAAATTACATTTATTTGAGTTATGTATTATTTGTAACGTGTTAGGATGTTGGCGTCTAAACTAGCATTGCACAAAAGTTCATCAAACTAAGGTTCCTAAATGGGACTTACCGAAGGGATCAATAAATGCGATACATCAACGACGCCTGAATCAATAAATCATGCATATTTCAACAGTATAAGACGTTAACCGTCGTTATTTGAAAAGTTATACGTGAATTAGGAATTGGAAAATACTTTGAAAACCGCATTTGTCATAATATTGGATGGATTAAAAATATTGAACATAGTTTGAAATCGTTTTCGGCTAGCTCCTTTTGAATTCGAGAAATGAAAGTTCTCAATTTGAAAAAAAAATAAAACATGGTCGCTTGAAGAAGCAGCTGTTTTGAAGTCACGTCAGCGTGGTTTCGAAAATGACATAGCATTTCATCGTCCAAGACTTTTGCAATCGAGAAAAAGTATAACAATTCAAAGCCTTTCTTAGTATTCCCAGCAAAGAAATTCTCCTTACAATATGGTCGTAGTATTTTTTCTACTAAACGACTTCAAAACCTGCTGGAGACAAAATAAAGTTGTCTGAAAACTTATGGCGAATAATTCTAGGCACGTCGGAACATGACAGCGATTTCTTTGAAATTCTATTCGACTTCGGTTATGTGCTATGACTTTTAAAATAACCTAACTTTATATGTAACCCTGTACTACTACGTGTTTTAAAAGAAGCTATCGAGACCTTGACAGTTTGTCTATTTTGTTTGTTTGTGACGATTTCTAAACTTTTTTGTGAAAATCTTCGCATTCATATATTTTTGCGTCACTACTGTTATGACATATACACTATCCGTACTTAATAAATAGAACTAGCTGACGTCACATTTTTCATGAATGCTCGGCTCTTATTGGTCGTAGCGTGATGTTATTATATGCAATAAATAGACATCCTAGGATTAGCGCGTTCTACCAAACAAATAGTCAAAAATATGTAACTGATCGAGTGGTCAATGAACAATTATCGACCGCCGAGAGAAGAAAATAATTAAAAAATTAGTAATAAAAATTTTGTCCAAAAAATAAAAAATAAATGTTAGGGATGGACAACACTTAGGGGTATGAAAAATAGATAGTAGCCGATTCTCAGACCTACTGAATATGCATATAAAATTTCATAAAAATCGGTCAGGCGTTTCGGAGGAGTATGGTAACTAATATTGTGACACGAGAATTTTATATATAAGATACAAAAAAATCTCTTTTCGATTCAACCTGCTATTTATTTCTAAACAAATATAAAAATCCACCCTGTGACTTACTCAGACTTACCCCGCCGACTGCAAGCCGCAAGCCGTGGGTCGTTACCGTCTTCGCCTTAATAAAGATAAGGCTTCCACTTATAATTGCAGGGGAGCCTTAATGGACATTAAAGCCTGACACAGATCCTCTAAACTGAAAATTAGAACGCGTACTAGCTAAATAATATTTTAATTAAAGAGATCAGAGCAGATTAGCGTTAGTTGTTTTATGATTTTTAATGGATATGGCAGTGCGAATGGGATCGTTTACAGCTTTGGAAAATGTTGGAAATAGATTGCTTGTAGGAATCAGGCATATATAAAGTATATATGCGTTTTGTTTTCTGTCAACATAAAAGAAGGTAACTAACGCACGCGCGTATCAATAGCTGTTGGGCTACCGATTTGTATCGATTGTGCTTGCGCTGTGATTAAGAGCAGTGATGTTGGTCCATGACGCACAAAGTTTGCTAGCAATATATTAGATAATAATTCGCAATATTATTGCACTCAAACTTCAAACTAATAGTCAAAGAAACAATAGTAGTGTTTAGTAACCGTGTGTAACACATTATGATTTTTTTAAAGTGTAACCTACATAATTAAATAATTGACGATTTTCCCGATGACTGTACGAGTAGAATTTATGAATACATTTTATTCTTTAGAACTACTCACTCTTAGATAACCAGAACCGAGCATCGGTTCAATCTATTAGTCGATAAGGAACCTGTTATATTTTTGTTAAGTTCTTATTTATTTCTATACTAACTTTTGCCCGCAGCTGCACACGAGGTAAAAAAAGTCGACTGCCCTATACATTTATATGTGCATAACTCGACAAAGTTTAGATACTGTATTTTTTCGATTCTGGGGTTGGTCCCATAGTAAAAGTTGTTCATAATGTTGAGAACAATGACCCCTTAAGAGGTATTGCATTTATTATGTTATACTTTGTAGTTAGATTAGACATTAGAAGTTAGACTAAGTCAGAAGAACCAAGTGCCTAGGTATCTAATATTGCCCGCTACACTATCTATGACTATTGAAACAAACTCCAAACTAGGTGTTAAGTTTGGCAGGAACAGCTTCAAGCGCTTTGTAGCCGTTTCTGTATTAGTCTTGAATTAGGATTGTGTGATTGCTAATTTAGCTTGTAGACAGTACACGACAAATTACATTGGCAGAACGTCTGTTCTGAGATGTTACTTGATTATTATTGGATTAGTTTCAGTCCAGGTAGTGTCAAAGGCAATTATATCGAGGCAAAATCAAATCAAGACTGTGTGAATAACTATAGAAAGTCAACAATTTTAAAGATTAGGATAAAATCTGGGTTAAATAGTTTCTTTCCGATAGGTATTTGGCCATTCTTGGTCATAGTTTCGTATAGAGAAGTGTAACGGCGTTTATACTGCCACATACGAACTAAAGACCTGACGAAACACAAACCCAATAAAGTGGTTACAAAATTTTACGTGCGATTTGAACATATACAACAGCCCCAATATCAACCACTGGGCAGTTGTAGCAGAAGCACAACACCCGTCAGGTCGGAAGATCTTCCTTTCCAATGAAGGTCTGTTCCGCATATCCTGTATAGAAAAATAGGAACAGTGAAAGTTAAAATTACCACTTGTATCCATGAAGATCAACACATCACCTTTCATATGATTTTGGTCCTTTTATCTTTGTCTCGTGGATAGGAAAAATAACCTGAGGTCCCGGGTTTCGATTTCTGGGTTGGGCAAATTTCAGGCCTTGTGCCCAGTTGTTGGTAAAACACTTCCAATATGGGAAAGCCACATGGGACTTAAAAGTGGGTGTAGGTACTAGACTCACCTTTCCTGCCCTGCCCGGCCAGGGTTAAGAAATCGTTCGAAAGAGTTACCACGGCCCTGTAATGCAATGAGCATTTAAAGCGCACACATACTAAAAAACCAGACAAGTGCGAGTCAGACTCGCGCACCGAGGGTTCCGATCGAGTCTTCATTTTTTCCGAGTATACCTACGGAAGTTTATAAACTATGAAAGCAAAATATAGCAGGTAAGATTGAAGAACAAACTTAACTTTGATGGCGAAAAAATGTTCTCCTATTCATCAATGTACGTCACGGTCAATTCTTCAACCGAAAATATAAGTTTGTAATCATAAAAAATGATTTTTCATATGATAAAACTATAAATTCCCAATTTTCAGACTTTTTCCTGTACATGTACTCTAAGATCTATCTTCTTGCCAAATTCATGAATCTAGGTCAATAGGAAGTACCCTATAAACTTTGATTCCCTTAAGAGTGTCGAAATATACGTTTTTTGTGGCATAAACATTGTTTTAACGTTAACTTAGAAGTTTGATTTTTTCTCAGCTTCAAAGGACTGTAGACCTGAGTATACGGTTTTAATTTTAACTCGATACCTCCACGCGTTCACGAGAAAATGGGTCTTGACAGATAGACAGACGGACGGACGGACAAAAAAGTGATCCTATAAGGTTTCCGTTTTTTCCTTTTGAGTTACGGAACCCTAAAAAGCGGTTAAAATTATATCTAGGTAGAAAAGCATACTACAGTATTTTAGAATTTTTAAATGACACAGTGTAATAATAATATAAAGAATTTAACAAATATTTGCTGACAATTTATAATTACATTATTTATAATTAGATTATGGGATAATGCAATTCAAATTTATTATTTAAATTCAACTTATAGTTAGTGTGACAATTTAATAATAATTTTAGCTTTGTTTAAATACCTATGAATGACTATTCTTACCTGTATATTTGTATACAACAAAGGCTGAACATGACGATCATTTTTTGTTTATGAACAACCTGCATTCCGTGTATGTATACTCATGTTTCTACAAATAAAGTAAGGATAAAAGTAAAGGATTTAAAAGTAAGAGTCTGACACTCCCTCTCGCTACGCCCAAAGCAGGAGTCATTTAATGATTTGCCATCCACAAAAGAGGCTCTTCTGACTAAGCCCTCGGGAAATACAGGCATGTTGTTACGTGCATGAATTTTAAACAAAATGTAAGCTTCAAAACAGTAAAATAAATGAAATTATCTTTCAAAACCGGCGCAAGCCACACAAAAGGGCTGTAATGCTCTGAACCTCACCATTATAACATTTCCTGCAGTAATACATTTACTGTATAAAGCAGACAAGTTTTCAGAAAAAATATTGAAAACTACGATTGTTTGTATTGTTCGGATGGAAATCACGCGTGTATATATAACAGTGACAAGAACTGAGATGTGTTGTATGGCTGAGATGTGTTTTGAGGAAATGATTGCAATGCTCAGCAAAACCGTATTGATTTTCTTCTACATTCATTGAAATAATCGATAATTTATCTGACTCTCCTCTTTGAAAAAAGAAGGCAATCTGTGGTACAGATAAAATCAAACCTAATGCTCCTCTCCAGCTCGGAATTTACTGCGAGTCGCAGCGCAGTAATAAATTGTTACATATTATATATTTTTTTCATGCATATTTCCCTGTTCACCAAACTGTAGATAATGCTCAAATCTCTTTAAACAAAACCGGCCCCCAAAACTGAGATCCGCAGGTTTGTCCCAAAGACAATGTTAACGAGGTTTTAAACAAATTCTTTAATCCTTACATAAAGTAGTTACGGTTTGCGACCGTTCCTAAAGCTCGCCAAGTCTTGCGCGCACTTCTTCAAAATGAATTTACTCTTAGACAGGATTTGGTGCACCAGACCACAAAGAAAATTGTTTTTCTCTCATTTAACGTCGATTTTTGTTGAAGGAAAATGTATGCGGGATGCAGTCCTTGGATAATGAGTCGGATATTTTTTTGAAGAGAAATTTAAACATTTTGAGTACCTATTGTAATATTGCAGATTGATTCCTCTCTCGCAGGACTCACTGCAAATAATGATAAATCAATATAAAAATATCTTGGAGAGCTTTGCATTTCTCGTTCATTCATTTTATTTGTCAACGTTATAAATTTCAGTTTCAACAGTCAGTATAATATCATATCAGAATTCCTTATATTCCCATAAAAGATCTTTCTTTGTACCTTCTACGAAGTCATAATGAGCCTTTTTTAATCCGCGATCAATATGTAAATTGAAAAAAGTTATCTACCTTCTTGGGCAGCCGGGTAATAACAACCTGAAAACCTGCTTGCCAAATTAGGGTTTACAGAATCCTTATCTAGAAATGAAGACATGGTGACATGGTTGTCTTTACAACTAAACTAAAAAAAAACTATTAAACCACACAAGCAGCCTTAGTAAGCCCAGACAATTGAATCTTTACACGTGCGAATCTGTAGGGCACATTTTATATAAAGTTCTTTTGCGACGTGACGTCATAAACGCGAACAAGGTGTGTACAAAGGAGATGCCATCTTTTCACAGGGTTCTAAAGATGAATGTGTCTGTTACATCCCTCTTTGTGGACAGTGTCTTACGCTGGAACCAAGGAACTGGAGCATTGACGTACGTCGTAGCTTACTACAACTTCATACTAGATAGTATTATAAAAGCAAAAAGTTTATTTACCTGTCTCAATGTTTATAACGTTTTCATGCCTAAACCGCTCAGCCAAATTTGCGGTCACTGTACTCATCATTATGAACAGTTGTTCATAATGATGAGTACAATGACTCTTTAAGACACATTACGTTTATTCTGTTACACGTTGCATATTCGTTCGTATTTTCTTATGTAATAATAAAGAAGCTATTTGAACTATAAAAAAATAAATCATGATTATATCAGAAAAAAAACAGCCATTTTTATTTACAATTGTGTAAAATTACCAGAGACAATTTGCATGAAGGAGACTTTTAAAGAACACACGAAAAAAAAGATCAGAAATTCAATAATGTAAGACCGTATCGTACAAAACAAAACGGTTTATTTAGGTAAATAAAACGAGCCTTTCATTGCAAAAAAACTGCCTTCACAAATTCTAAAAGAAAAAAAAACATTGTTTAAAATATAATGGTTTTTTTATCCAAATTCCAAGGAGACCGTTGTTGAAATCCCTGGTAACCCAGCAGGATAGGATGTCTGTGATAAATGTGTATTCGCGCCACGGTCGGCTTGGCCGCGTGTCGGCCATCTTTTTTATCGTTTTATTGAGTCAAATTCGGCACGGTGGAAAAATGCCGCGTGCGTCCCGACGTGGGTTTGATTTGAGGAACGTTCCTATGTGGCATATTTTTTTGTAATAAATTGGATTTTCATGTGATCCTTCTTTATACGATTATTTCAACTTTTGTCAACCCCTTTGTAATTAGGTATGTATGTTTAACACTCCATTACACCTAAAAGTTATACGAAAACACGCGCGCCTGCCCCAAAGAAGTGGATGGATATCTGGTTCTTCATTTAAAAAAAACAAAAACAGCAGATTTTTCATTCTAAAACTATTATTTACTGGTCTCGTTTTATGATCTTACAAAAGTATGAAAATTCAACATAAAAATATGTTTAGTACATGCCTTTTTGGCCAGTACCAAAACTCAATATTATATACGCAAATAATTTTGTCCTACTCCTGCCTAACCTTTTCCCAACTATATTGGGGTCGGCTTCCAGTCAAACAGGATTCAGCAGAATACCAGTATTTTACGTGGAGCGGCTGCCTACCAGACCTCCACAACCCATTAACTGGGTAACACGGTACTCCTTGGCAAGACTGGTGTCAGATTATCTGGCTTCTGACTATCCGTAATGACTGCTAAAGATCTACAAATTACAGCCAGCCAACGGCTTAACGTGCCTTCCGAGGCACGGAGGAGTCTCGGTATGTTAAGATCACCCATCCACAGACCAAGCTCGGCAAGCGTTGCTTAGCCTTGAAGATCGACCCGTGCGGCTGTTATTATTTAGCCACGAGCTCCTCCTCAAATATTTTTTTCCTACTACGATATAAAATAACACTAAAATTAATAGCTTTTTTATTGAAATAAAAAGTTAAAACTGCTTCGAAGTAAAAAGCAATAACCACGGGCCTTTCACAGGCGGATATTATGTTAAGTCATTTGTAACTACGTTAATTAAGTCTTTTCATCTCAGCCGACATTTTTCTCCACAGAAAACATCCCTAATGGCAAGTACATTGTGTGTTAAGAAAGTATACTTTAAACTTCGCTCCGCTTCATTAGCTTGGCTTAGCTCTAATAGCCCACCTCTATCGTGCACCACAGATAATGCAACTATTACTCACATTATTATATATCAATATTACTTTGTGAGAACAAGATGGTTTTTTTCTGAAAGTTTTGACGGTTATTGCGGTGAACCTCAAGGAATCTGGTATGAAATATTGTTTTTTCAGTAACTGTAAATAAAGAGAAACACAAACATCAGTATTGCAAATAATTAAGATACAAATACAATTGTCATTACTAATTTAATTTTGATTTACAATCAAATAATTTAAAAAAATACTCGCCAGACCTGCAAATAAGATCAATGTGCTTTAGAATTCACAAAATCGTACGAAATTACCAAAGCCTAATTTTTCCAGCACAACTGGATACCTACAGACTGCACTCGAACAAACTAACTTTACTTTCGAGTCAAGAGGACTAACAAAGTGTATTCGATTACAACTCCTTTTTCCACTCGGAAACTTTTCAAAAGATCGAAGACCTTCGATCTCTTTAATTACTTCCATACAGCAGTGATTAGTGTTGCCAGCAGCAGCAGGTGTTAGGAAAAATGGAAACAAAATGTGCATGGAAAATCAAGGTTATTCAGCTGTAATTTTAGTTTTACTACCCTCATAAATATACTACTGACGAAAAATTTAGCAAAAATAAATCATTTTTAAATAAAATCTGAATGAAAACGCTTTTAAAGTTGCGAGCGGCACAAAAGTAGAAGCTGCACTCCAGATTTTTCAGCCGGCAACTACGGTCTCGTAGCGAGCACAAACTGTGAATGCCCCGAAATTCAACCCGGTATCGAGAAATCCTGCAAAAATAAACACACTTGGCGGCACTAGGGTTGATATATCGTCGGTAATCCGTACTTCCTGTGTATACTTCAGTTTTTATTGAGTTATTATCTCCGGTAACGACTGAATTTATTTTATGGACGCAACGGCTTTGCAACTGTTCAACTATTTGACGAATGGCTCCGTTTATTTTTATTGCGTTTAAACATTGTTGTTTATTCATATGAATTACGTACAGGTAAATAAAGTGTCGTATTGTTCAAATGAAAACAATATGGTTGAAATGATTCGATGGTAAGTGTATTTTTTAATATTGGTTAAATGGTAATCTTGCCAGTGTAAATTCTCTGGTTTTAACAGCAAACCATTTATTATTTTTTGCACATTGCGGGTTTAATTAAAATCATTTCGTGTGGAAATACCAAAAGAGTACATTACGCTGAAATTATTTTCCGCGCAGAATGTGAGTGAGTTGCCATCAACCAAAAACACTTTACACAATTGGCTTTTGCGCTGTAAAATAGCAGCAGCGTAAATAATTTAATACAAATCTGTTATCTAAACAATGACATAAATTCCGTATCTCTTCTAAATCACCGTGCGATAAGGGCTGTAAGCACTATCTGATGTAATTTCATCTCAGAAGGGTGACCATAGGAGAACAGGAGAAGTAAATTGAGGAGGGCGCACCCCGCAGTGCTAACTTAGATTTATGTACCCAAGTTGTGTGTACCCGGCTTTATACTTGCACTTATTGAATCGTGGGTGTTGAAGAAAATGGGAAAGTTTTTTTTGACAGGTTTTATAAGTTTTCGGGATTATATATTTTCTTTTGTAGTTCAAGTTTGAAAGCTCCGTGTTAAGGGTTAACTACGGTGTATACGAATTGAACTCACTTGACATGTGAAGGTGAACTCACCTTCCCACCTATTTTAAGTATTTCTTAAGTTACCAACTGGTAACTTAAGAAATACTTAAAATAATACACAAATGATAAACGTATGTAGGTGGTTTACGCAAGTGACTGAGCTTTTTTGCATTATTTTTTTTAATGATGTTATTGAGGCAAATGAATCAATCGGCCTCGCCTTTTCCCAGCTATGTTAGGGTCGGCTGCCGGTCCAACCAGATCCATCTAAATATCAGTATTTTACTTGAAGCGACTGCGTATCTGACCTCCATGATCCAGTTACTGAATAAAATTATACGCCTCCACAAGACTGACGTCAAACTTTTAAGCTTCGGACTACCGGAAACGAGTGTCCGGAAACGAGTGTCCGGAATCTATAAATACCAGTCGAGACCAACACTTTAATAGGCCTCCTAAACAGGAAGGAGTCTCGGTATTTAATGGATGGTCACCCATCCACAATCCAACCTCAGCACGCTTTGCTTAACTTTTAATGTCGACCTGTGGCTGTTATCACTGCTCTTGTGAAGCAAATTGTAATCAATAATCATTTTTATTTATGTAACATAGGTAGTAAATACAGTTCTAAAATTAAAATTAATAGGTCGCTGTTATGCCAAGAAGCGTACAAATAAGGTTGCATGCGAAATAAGAAAAAGAAAAAAGGACAATATTGCCATCATTTGTATATAATCATGCCTGAGGAAAACACAAATTATTTGGTATACCTATCAAATAATATGTGTTTTCTTCCTTCAAAGTTAATTGAATGATGATAAATAAATAGAAACAAAAATTATAAACGTCACAATGTTCAATTAAAAAATAGTATTGGGTAAATATCCAATTTTACGTAATACATTACTTTCTGAAACATCTTTGTTTAATTAACTTCAGTTTTTACAATAAAGTAAAACATTAACTCACCTCTCGCAGTCCTTCAAAAGATAAAATAAATAATAAAACTCATAATGCAGTGCGTAACACGGACGAACATTTTTAAAACAGAGTTTTAATTTAAAAGTGGGGAAAAGATAAGAGTGGTGTGTAATTTATGACGTCATTATGGCAGAAAATAAATGAAAATTGCCCCAGAGAAGGCATTACGTCCACATGTAACGGAATTCTGTGTTTCAATAATGAAAAGCTGAATCCTTGAAGAACTCTTTGTGGATTACTGAAGAAGCCGCGTTTCAATAAAGTGAAACATATATCTCGAAACGAATGGTTTAGCTACTTTATTTGTAAGAAGGTAATGTTTTAAAAACTTGTTTGTTTTTCTAATTGTCACTTAGAAAAATAATTATTAATCTTATCTGTGAATAATATAAAACGTCGCTGTCTGCCTCTGTCTGTTTCTCCACTTATGACTAGTTTATATAGTGCGACAGTTACTCATATGCCCGTAGCTCGGCTCGCCTTAGCTGTCTACACAATGATAGTAGCTTCCCACTCTCTTGCGAGTCGCAGCACACAAAAAATATAGGTCCGCTCGCTATTGCCGAACGCGTCCGAACATTGCGAGTGATGTCCGAGCTGCTGCCATGTGTGAGTTACTGTCGGCGAGCAGGCGATTGAAAATAAAAAACGTTGAAGTTACTCGGATGCGAGCTATGCAACTCGCACGTGCCAGTAACTCGTAAGATACGACCAAACGATGCGTGTTACTGCACTGCAGCTACTCGGTAGGCTGGCTCGCACACTAGCTCGCACTTTTTAAACTAGCTATTAAGCACGCATTGGATTTTGATACGATTTACACTATTTGAATGAGTGAAGGATTGTATTTGTAATTTTGACTTGGTTGCTTGTAGAAAATAAATATTATTTGCCTAAGTATCCTTACACTCTTCTTATTTAAATTTCAATACTAAACTTAAACTTTTTACTATTAATTGAAGAATTATTATGATACTATGCAGTAATTTAAACCTCGAGCTTTGATACACATATGTAGAAAGATATTCATTCATATCTACAAACAAACCTACGTATATATTAAATTCCTCAAATACCTAGTATCCTCTGCGAACTATTCCTTAAACTCAGCAAAGTTTAAAGTACCTAAGTCATAAATCTTGATGACATGGGCCTTTCCGCTTGTACGGCGGGATGTCCCCAACTTAGATAATAATCACTCCACAGTTACGTGCTTATACTGCCTTTGTCAACTAATATTAAGCTGTTAAGAGCTTTGCCTTGATGTATGAGTGGGAAAGAGAGCCTTAAAGTATTTAGTTAATGACTTCTGATGATTTTCAGTTCTATATGACCAAGATAATATCAGGGGCCCGACGATAACGTCTTAAATCCATCATTATTTCGATTTGAGAGGGAGATAGAGCTATGCAATACTTATAAAAAATAGGGGGGGGAGGTTGCCATAATCGCCACGCGTGGTAGGCGGGTTGCCGATCGCAATGAAGCGTTTGCAATGCACAGAGAATGCTGCTGCCCACGCCCGCGGGAAGTATATATAGGATGGTGAAAATAATAATAAACGATTTATTTACAGGTTACAAAAACCCATAGACAAATACCTTAACCTAAGTATACATATACCTAATAACTCTATGCCTTACGGAATCATGATGGCACTAGCACGTCATGGTAAGGCTCAGGATTATGAAAAATACTATGACCTCTTAGTTTGTTTCGATATTTTGTCTCTGAAAGTGAATGAGTCTTTCCTTTCCGACTAGGATAAGAAAGACTCATTTATTATGAGTATATGTTTTTTTTCTGTTTACTTGTAAAAGTGCTTGGTCTTACCATTTGCGTAAATAATTATTACTTATTTATCTAAATTTGGCTCTCGCAACGATTTTTACTTTACATAACTAGATACATTGCCTCAACTCGTTGCGACCAAACATTTCGTATTTCCTTATTAACGACGGTTTATAAATGAGTTGCGGTTTTATTTTCGAGTTTAATTTACTAAATTGTTACTGAACTAACCGTGAATGTGCCTAACAAACGAAAGTTGTAAATAAAATATGATTTAAGAAATGTCAAAGGGAAATTGGAGGGATGATTACGGAAATGTACAGAGATTTAATTTTCTAAACATAGATAAACATCAAAAGTAATAGACCTTATCTATACGGTTCATTATAGAAATCTTTTTAGCGTAGGTATCGGAGGCAAAAAAAAAGTTGTTAAAAAATATGTTTGACCCAAAATCTCAAGCCCGCAGCCACAAGATCTTCAAGTGTAGGGACAAGGTATGCAGCGCAAGATGGAAGATAGAATGGGCAAGAGTAAAATTTAATCAGAGATAACTATTTAGGAAAAGTCAAAAATAGATATGATCGACAAGCACTCGGGTCGATTCTGAAAAAATGTCGAAGTGAAGGCTTGGGTCAAGTGATCACGAGGTGAGCTGACAATCCATATAATTAAGATGTCACGTGATTACGAAGTGAGCTGTCATTCCATCTTTATTTTGAAATCTCTCTCTCGTTTAGATTTAATTGTATCTCTCCCTTACCCTAAACACAGACTTATTGGTAAATTATATTATTTTTACAATTACTACATAAAAAGCACAAATAATACACAATATAATAAAAATAATGTCAGTTTTTCCTCCTTTTTAACAAGTTTTAAGTTCATTTTTCGCCACTAAATAATTCACAATAAAACATTTTTTCTTTTGACTTCTCGGACAGAATATAAAAAGCTTCGGTTAAAAGATTATTGTTGGCCTGAGGAACAAAATACATTATGGTGTTCATTCTGGGCAGCATTTGGTCCCAACATCCATACAAATATTGGCATTATCCTTTCTAATCTTCTCACAGAGGTAACTATACGATAAGATAAGACAGTAAGTTTAACAAGACAGCAACCCTCCTTAATAGAACTAACACATACACCTTAATCTGTGCGTGTAAGCTCGTTGATTACGTGAACACCTCTGCTTTATACACATGCCCCATAATGGACGGTGACGGCTACATTATGGACCATGATGGCCGCAGTAACACCCTTGCCTCAATTGATTCATACATATCGTAGTGTATGGTGCGCAGGTCAGACGATGTGTGTACAGTGTATGTTAGGTTATGGTGGGAATTCATCCTGGTGTAAAATGTATGTGAATTTCCTGGACAATTGGTTGAATACGGTCGGTATAAAAAGAACATTCTGGTGGCTGGTTTTACTTTAGTCTATTAGCTAAACAGCAAAACACTACTTGGTATAAAGTAAGTAGGTAGTTCTGTACGGTTTTAGACGTAAAAGAATAGCACCATCCCATCACTTCCCGTGGGTGTCGTAAGAGGCGACTAAGGGACTCAGCAGAGAATGAGCAGCAGAATTCTCTGTGCATTGCAACAGCTACACTGCGATCGCCAACCCGCCTGCCAAGCGTGGCGATTATGGCAACCCTTCCCCCCTTTATGGGAGGGCTATGTCCAGCAGTGGTCGTCTTTTGGCTTATATGATGATGATGATAAAATAATAGGTTTAGGAAAGTTATAGGACAACCGCTCCGTACTTATAAAATACACACCCTACCCACTTGTTTATTTTCACTTGACGCAAACAATCTACACAGGCGGATTTATTGCCCTTGGCATTTTCTACCAGTTAATCATTTGGTGGTGCAGAGACAAATAGTTCTAGATGCAATATTGTGATTGATTGATGAAGACACACTGCTGATCGGAAGCCGAAATCAAAAAAGAAAGTGAACTAAGGAAATCGATCAATGACACGATATTTATGTCCAAACCAGAAAATGCAATGTTCCAGCCCATTCCTTTTGTCCATAAACGACAAAATATCGACGTTAACCACTAAGCCTGTCCACAAACCAATTCATCATAAGAACGGAGCCTAGCTCGTAAAGCCGGGTTTGTCCGAATATTAATCTCTATAATCCTAACATATGTTAGTTATACCTCTTATTTTATGACTGTGTGTATAAAATTCATGGAGCGGAACAATTTTTGGTGGTCGACAAAGTGGATATAAATTTTGTCGTTTTTAGTAGTATATTTTTTGTACCGCATACATCATTTGGGTCTGTATTCTACATACATCGTGGGTGTCCCAAGAATATTTAAAGTTTACTGTATACATCGCAAGTGTCAGTGTGTTTTCTACTGAGTAATGAACATTTCAAAAATTATATTTCTATTTTGTAGTCGCAGCAAACTCAGCACCAAATTATCCACCTTTTTCTAATGCGACAGGTAACAGGTTATTCTAAATCCATACACTGTAATTATGTATTTCCTATATTACGCTCTCGAGCAAAAACTACATTAGATTCGTTGCCGTTCGGCTCGAATATAACGCAGCTTTAAAAAGAACCGTCACTCAATCAACAAAGTTAAAACTAATTGCAAATTGGATACAGACTCGACACACACAGATCTCGTCATTTTGATAAAAAAAAAACCAGTGCAATTACAATACATTGTATATTTTGAGTTCCATTTATTATTCAAGTATTCGGCCGCAATACTAAATTGGGCAAATTGGCCACGCGTCGAGCTACCAAGCAGAATATGCAAAAGGCTTATGCATAAACAAGGCGTTCCATCCGTCTGTACAAATGTGCAAAATTCAAGCGCACAGAATGTATCATGATGGTGCTGCAAACATTTGTAGGTTCACTCCGCGTGTGATATTGTGTTCCTGCCTAATTAATAAAGTTTGAGAAGATAGTTTATCTTCCCTCGTTCTGTAGGTAATATAAGTTGACGTGAAATATTTGAAATTTAGTGCATGCAATGCATTAGCCGAAAAACTTTTGAGACTGAAATAACACGCACGCAATGAATAAACGTGACGCTCAAAGCTTTCTGCGAAAGAAAACGGATAAAAGCTTTTACTTTGCAATGGGGACAGTTTCAAGCTACTTTATTGTTTATGCACATTCCCAGGTCGGGCCGACCAAAAAGGACGAACTATTCGATTACCAGTCAGTCAGTCCTAGTGCGGGGCAACGTTTATTTAAAAAAAGAAAAAAAATAGATTAAAAAAGGAACCATTGGTTGTTTGCTCTACTTTTAAATGCAGGTGAACTTTTTTTCGCTAAGGGTTTATAGACTTTATTTGGAAATATATTTTCTAAAACTAGGTACGTACACAGACCTGAAAATGAAACTTCACAGCTACA
This sequence comes from Mamestra configurata, assembly GCA_002192655.3. NCBI lineage: Eukaryota > Metazoa > Arthropoda > Insecta > Lepidoptera > Noctuidae > Mamestra > Mamestra configurata. The sequence goes on from NDFZ01003584.1 coordinate 29,603, forward strand.
TTAGCAGCTGTAATTAACAATTTTCATCACTCCGCCCAATTTCACGCCGCATCTATGTTCCACACATCCCGTATAGCACATTGTGGAATAAGCTACTAGCAGACGCGCCGCGAATTTACACTAGGGCTACATCAGTGTATCATGTTAATATTGTTGATGAGCTCCTTCATTTGAGCTTTTGCCCACTTAAATTGTTCGAGTTGAACGAAGCTGGGTGTGACCATTTAACTTGGCTTTTAATGCTGCGGAGCAGTGTGGGTTATATTCTTGTTTAGCTAGCTCTTGGTCAACAACAGCTTACCTGATGGTATGCTATAGATAATAATAATAATAATATCTTGGGACAACTCACACACGGTCATCCGATCCCAAACTAGGCANATGCTGCGGAGCAGTATGGGTTATATTCTTGTTTAGCTAGCTCTTGGTCAACAACAGCTTACCTGATGGTATGCTATAGATAATAATAATAATAATAATAATATCTTGGGACAACTCACACACGGTCATCCGATCCCAAACTAGGCAGAGCCTGTGCTATGGCAACCAGACAACTGATAAACATACTTATATAATTCTAAATACATACATATTATAGACAAATTACACCCAGACACAGAACAAATGATCATGCTCATCACACAAAGATTTGTCCTGGGTGGGAATCGAACCCACGACCTCCGGTTTAGCAGTCAGGGTCACTAAGGTCTATGATGGATCGAACGAGCTCAAAAGATGCTTGTTCACTCTCAGAATATGATTAGTAAATGTCATAATTATCATGGACCACAATACTGTTTTTTTACAAGAGAGTTGAATATTGTGAGAATAATTGCTGCCTATTTATTGCGAGCTTTTCGAATAACCTGGTGAATTCCTGGAGAAATTCGAATGATCTGGAGTGCACCATTTTTGCGCATGGTGAAAAAATGCGAGGAGTTTGAAAGTACACTATTTCAGAAAGTTTTTCCATAATTTACTTGAAGATTAAAACATTAAATAACAATACTATGTTGTCCATTTGCTTTTAACATAGATGCAGTTCTGCATTCCCAAACCCAAACCAGAAACTTGTTCCAATCAACCACAACATCAAACCTCCCCCACCTTTTAAACTGCCAAAGCTTTTCAATAACAAAAACAAGAACACAATGGCTTTAAAATTGAAAATCCCAAGCCAAAAATTCGACACCAATTTCGCAGCTGACAACCCTGAAATTACCTCATCCGCGTTAGATTGCTCGTAACGCCTCTGCTACAAGCATCTACTAACGTAACAGTAATGACGTCATAAGGGAAACGTCCAATCTGTGACGTAACGTTTACGGCTGTATTAACTTTAAGGGCTTTTTAGATGTGCAGCAGGAATTGCGGGTAGTTGTAGTTTTTATCTGGCTGTCCTTTTCGGGATGTCGTGTTCTGTCGTGGCCTTATTTTTGATTTTTCGAGTCAGGAGTTCAATCATTCCCGGTGGTAATACAAATTATTGGGAAACGAAGAGCGATTGTGACCTAAGTATCTCTTATTTGGGGCTCTCAGGGCAAACAATATAAATAGATTCTAAAAATATAAGAACTTCCAAGTTCCCAAACATTTTTTTTTTCATCTACAATAAAAAACGGAGTAGGTATCGCCAGAAAGTATGGGGATGGGATA
>NDFZ01003585.1:0-31290 GCA_002192655.3 Mamestra configurata
CCTAAACGTACAATCCCGAAATTCCCGGTTCCTCAAAATAGAACCGGTTCTCGATTCCCTAGTGCTGAGGCATAGAAATAATACTCTTGTTTTCCTGTTTAATGATATTGTTTTTGCCTCACCAAGCTATTATAACTATTGCCTTATTTTTTGTGTCCAACAAAGCATATTCTATTACATATCATGATCATGTCAAACAATCTTTGAGAATTGAATTATTCAAAAGATAAAATGTAGTTCTTATTAACGACACAATGGTGTCTAGAGCCCCCTTGTCCCCTTGGAGATGCAAATGAATTCGTAAAAAAAAACTGTCATTGTATGGGTTACATTAATATGATAAAAATATGATAATTTCCGTACAGATGTGGGCACGTGAAGCTGGGCGACTTCGGGTCATCGGCGCGGCTGTCGGAGGGCGGCTGCGCGGGCGTGGCGGCGGCGACCGCGGACTACATGGCGCCCGAGCTGCTGGCCGCCGCCGACTGCGCCGCGCACACTGTGTGTCAACAGTACTGCGGCAGAATCGTTACCACTGCCATTGTGCGTCGGCTCACCTGCATGTGCTTATACTTACACTTACCACATGGTTTTGCATGTTGACCTGTTCAAACTTTAACATATAAACATTGAGGCTAATTGAGAACTTCCACTGCAAACCACTTAATACATTTCACACTAAACGAATTTAAAACATGATTCTATTTCTGGCAATTTTTGGGAGTTGATTGAGACAGAATATTTAAATGTGTTTCGAACTAATTTTATTAGCAGACAAAGATAATAATTATTTTGAGTACATTGTATGGTGGGATATTGACTTGTGTAACTTGGTAACAACATGCAGAATCACTGGTATTAGACTGTATTTAGAATAGTATTTTAAACGGTAGTGGCAGGCTGATTGTAATGTCTATAACTTAGCATGACAGTGTTGCATATTTTTAGTAAAAAACAACAAAAAGATGTAATGGTTAAAATAACCAAAATAGTTGGCACTTGCTATGGTTTAGTAGTCACAGTTTTATTAACTTAAGTCGATTTTAGATAAACATTGGTCACTAACACAAGTATTTAGAGAATTGGTAACTGAAAATGGCAGCGATTATTCAGAATAAAGTAACATACTTTTCCAAATGAATGACTTGATTATAAACTGATGAGCTTGTTATATTAATATAATAATATAATGTTTAATGCACAGTCGTCGTGCGACTACTGGTCGCTGGGGGTGATCGCCTTCGAGCTGGTGACGCTGCGCCGCCCCTTTTCTTCGGGAGAGGAAGACTCCATTGCTCAAATACTCAGTAACATACAAAGGTAAGAAGTTTCTATGATTATAATTTATTTTTATAAAGTCATGCCTTTGTTCCATTCGGGTGGGCACAAACCACAGCATGCCACCTGCTGCTTTCCTTACATATTTCTATGCTTCGTTTATGTTCACACATCTAAAGCCGTAGCCAAACGCTTGCCAAACCTCAACAAATCATCACAAATCCAAATGTATGGATTGGGAGTTTGACTTTGTTTGTGTAGATTTGCAAGAGCTTGCTGCCGATACCGACTATTGGTTTCTTGCACAAATCAAAGGGAATTTGTCGCAAGCGCTTGAGACGCGTCCACACTTTTGTTTGTCAATGAGTTTTAAGTTGGCGGCAAGTGCCAAGTGTGTGGATCCGGCTTGACCAATTACTTATATTTTTTGTTGTATTGGGGTGGCTTACAGCTTAATATATGAATAGTATAGTTTCGTAGTGGGGGAAGTTCGCGCACGCACAATTTCATAAAAAAAATTGCGCGAACTTCCCTCACTACGAAAATCTTTGCAAACTTACGTGCCGTTAACTCAAAAATGTGGTTATAAATAGTAAAGTGGTTTCTACAAGACATTGACGAAGTGACGTGTTATGTCAAGCCTAAAACAGTGACCAGTAGTTTTGAAACTAAGAGGTTTGGTTGTCATTTCAAGCCATATTTTTATGAACATACATGCATTTTTATTCTTTTTACCCGACTGTGCCAGAAAGAGGGTTATGTTTTTCGAGTAGTTTACGAGTATGTATGTATGTATATTCCTTGTTCACGCCCTAAACGGCTTGATGGATTTTAGCTTGCGAGGTATCGTTAGATTCGTCTTGATTTTGTGAGTGACACTAGGTATAAAAAATTAAAATGACCGGATTTTGGCGCCATATTACGTCTTCAAAAATTGACTTTCTTCCTCTAAACCTATCGAGTGGCGTATCAAGATAAAGGGCTCAAAGAGACGATTCTAAAAATGTAATTCAGAAAAATAAACTGGTCTTACGCACAATGCGATTATTCCCAGAACGTTTTTTGCGCATGGTTGGAATGTGCATGTACCAATGGCGCATCGCCGTACGTGTTGTAGTCCGAAGATGGATCGGGCTTGGCGGAATCAAATTTTGCAAAATCGACGCGCGCTCCCCAAAATGTACCCGATAGGAGACCGACAAGCTGGCAATTCAAGTGTCGATGTTCAAAGGCTTTGAAGCTTTGACTCGACCGGGGCAGCTTTGCCGATGAGTCTCTGTGCTCGTTTCTTAATCGTATCTTGTTGGTATTTATTTATTTCAGTTACTCTCTGCACTATCAGATCATACTTATACGTGCAGAGCAATTATTTTATGTTACTAAAAATCACACACATTGGTAATATTATAAAATGTAAATTCGTAAAAGAAAATAAAGCAACTTAAAAAAAACACAAGCAACGGTACAATAAATAATTTATTAAATAATCGATTATTACATCTCTTTAAAACTATACATTCGCACATTAATAACTATGATTTTGTTTTTTATTAAATCAATTTTGTATTTAATTTGACTTCCGTGTTGAATTGAATATTATGTTAATAATGTAAAAATATTGTAAAATCCTGTTTTGTTTTTATAAGGATTTTAATTTGACAACTTCCCTTCCAATTCTTTATTTATTATTGTAATTTCCGGTTGAGAATATAAGAATGTTTGTTTATTTTTTTAATATTGTAGTTTCTGGTTGTATTTAAATATGAATTCATTTTCTTTCCAACTTACTTACTACTACGTACTTTTTTTGTGTATAAAAACCGATGTAATGCGAATTACAGATCATTCTTTGGCTGCTCGTGAATTATTATAGTGTTTCTTAAAACATTTTCCTGCTATTTGCATTTCCTGTTCTACTCGTGTGAAACTGTGATAGCTCATTTATATCACGCCTCGCGGCTCGTCTCGTGTCTCGGCCACAGCACGTTCACTCGTCAAGTTAATCAATTTATGTTCACACACTCGCGGCGCGTTCAGTTGTTTTTGAACTATGGAGGACGTCGAAGTATTAGCGCCATCAACTCTTATGTTTACTGAGCTTCTATTACCACGCAGCTAATTTACAAACACAAAAAGTAAAAAAACCATCCATCATTAAGTTTTTGTTGTTTTTTATAATATTTATTCTTATTATTCCAAATTATCCAATCCTTTTCAAATAGTTCTATGAATCGTATATCGTAACGTATCTTCTCGAGACCAACCTATTACATTTAAAAAAAATAAAACAATTCACATCACTCACTACGCAACCGGCACGGTAAAACGTTTGTAACCGAATAAAGACCAAACGCGTGTGTCATTTGCTCGGCGCAAAACCATTGTCGAAGTAGCCGGACATTGTTACGTCGGAAAATAGAATGTAGGACTCCATCCCCTGTCGTAACTCATCCACGTCTCACTCGACATGTGTCACATGCACGACGGATGATCAGCCGAAGAAAATCAAGTAGGCTGCCAAGGATATCATGCGAAGAAAGATCGCATCTCAACCCAATCAGCTGACTTGTAGCGCCAAATCTGCCGGATGCCTCAAGGACTAAGATCAGACNAAAATCTGCCAAATCTGCCGGATGCCTCAAGGACTAAGATCAGACAAGATGGACATAGACTTTACCAGACAGTGGATCTTCTTAAAGTTGGAGACATCGACACCTAGTAGCGGTCTCCTGCACTGAAAATGTTTTTATTTCATTTTCGCGCCACCACAACCATGATTTTCTTTTTGTTGTAGCTACGAGCGCGAGTCTTCGCCTCAGCTCCCATGGGAGGAAGAGGGTGGTCCGGGCGGACCGTCTCGTGAGTGGCGCGGCCTGGTGGCGGGGCTGCTGCGCGTACTGCCCGGCAAGCGCTTCTCCTACCTGCACACGCTGCAGCACGCCGCGCTCGCGCATCTGCCCGCGCACAACATTAGAGACCAGGTAAGGTTCCTTGCTGCAAAATGAAAATATATAAATAATAAATCTCCTGTATACTAGGGTATTTTACTACGTAGAAAAATCATAATTTTCATAAGTCTGCCTGTAACATTAAAAAAATATTAGACACGTGTGTTTTGCCATTTCAAATCGATAAAAATTGAAAAACATTAATTATATTTATCAATATTTACTCCTGAAGTTCAAGAGTATGGGGCTGGTAACGGCACGTTTTAATTAAAAGTGTACTATCGGAATGACGTGATTCGAGTTTTCAACGCACTGTATCGTTTTCATTTTTAAGGTTCTGTACCCAAAGAGTAACTAACGGAACCCTATTACTAAGCCTCCGTTGTCCGTCCGTCCGTCTGTCAGCGGGCTGTATCTCAAGGACCTTAATAGGCAGACAGTTGAAATTTCAACGAAATGTGTAGTTCTATTGCCACTATAACAACATAAATTATAGTTTTCATTTTTAAGGTTCTGTACCCAAAGAGTAACTAACGGAACCCTATTACTAAGCCTCCGTTGTCCGTCCGTCCGTCTGTCAGCGGGCTGTATCTCAAGGACCTTAATAGGCAGACAGTTGAAATTTCAACGAAATGTGTAGTTCTATTGCCACTATAACAACATAAATTATAGTTTTCATTTTTAAGGTTCTGTACCCAAAGAGTAACTAACGGAACCCTATTACTAAGCCTCCGTTGTCCGTCCGTCCGTCTGTCAGCGGGCTGTATCTCAAGGACCTTAATAGGCAGACAGTTGAAATTTCAACGAAATGTGTAGTTCTATTGCCACTATAACAACATAAATTACAAATTAAATAAAAAATTGAAGGGGGCTCCCATACAAGACCCGTGTTCTTTTCGGTTTATGCTATGGAACCCTTCGTTCCGACTCGCACTTGGCCGGTTTTTGTTTACGTCAAAAAAGAAAAAAATACGAGTCCAATATTTAGATATAGATATAGAGGTCTAATTAGATTTTTTCAGTAAAATTCCCAATTTACATTAGAATTAGTTATTATGAAGTAGTCGGTACTGACGTCCCCCCCCGCAGGCGCCCCCGTGGGTGCCGTGCGTGCGCGGCGCGGAGGACGCGGCGCACGGCGCGGCGCCGGCACGCGCGGCCTCAGTGCCCAGCGCGGCGCCCTTCCGGACCCGGCCGCCCTTCGCCGGACAACTGCCCTTTGTCGGTGAGTACTCTACCTCCTTTCTAAACACTAAACAACTGTGCTCAAATATTAGCCAGGTAGTCAGCAAGTAAGTAATGTTTGAATGGTACTATTTTTGCGGGAGAAAGTCAATGTGTTTGGCATGATAATGTTGTAGATCGACATGCGATTATGACATATTTTTGTGAAACGTGCAAAAATAACTTCAAAAATGTTGTTTATTTCTACCAATTTAAAAATACGCTCACTTTACTACTTTGTTATGGATTATTTCCCCCGTATCCGCCGTGACACAAGTTAGTGTTAGTCTAACGATAGTTGTTCACCGCAGGCTACTCGTTCGTGGCGCAAGAAGAGAACGAGGACCACAGCGGTGGGTTCAACGCCTCGCATGACTGCACTGCCATTGATTTGGCTACTTTTAAGTGAGTTTTTATTTTTTACGCGCTTTGTTTTGATTTGATTTAATTCAAGATGGCGCAAATAGAAGTAGTAATATAATTCAAAAGGTGTAATCAAACAGTCATCAAGTGGCCAAGTATATTTTCTATACTCTCAACACGACCATAACAATTCGATTGTTTACGTTTCATCCTTTTATAAAAAAAACTTAAAAAAATAAATACATAAATCATTTTATAAGATAACATCTCATGATCTATGGAGCCATGCATACGTCTTAACATACATCAATCAAAATTTTGTCATGATCAAATCAACTGTTATACATAATAGTGAGTAGCGATGAGTAGAATATTCTAAGTCCCTGAACTTGTACATACCAGGTCGGCAGAGAAGTTAGCGGCGATGCGCAGCCGCGAGATCGCCTCGCTGCAGAGCAAGCTGGCGGAGGCGCAGGCGCAGGCCGGCGCCGCGCTCGAGCGCGCGCTGCTGGACGCCGACGCCGAGGCCGAGCGCCAGCGCGCGCGCCTGCAGGCAGACATCACCGCGCTCAGTCTGCAGAACAAGTGAGCAACATGCTTGTAATATTAAAAGCCCTAGCTGAAATAGTCTGCTTTTAAAAGATGGCTATTAGTTTTATGGATTATTGGTAAACGAATGCACTTTAGACAGGATGATTGTGTCTACAACAACAAGTGGCTGATTAACATTTAGCATAAAATTATACTGCTTCGATTCATGAAGACTATTTTGAATGAATTCTGGGTTTGTTTGGTCGATACAGCAACATAAACAAGTGTATTTTTAGACGTCTAGAACGCCAAGTGGAAGTAGAGCGCGAAGAGCGCATGGCTCTGCAGCGCACGAACCAAGAGTTATCAGCGGGGATAGCAGACCGGAACAGCGCCGAAGTACGCAGCGCGCGCGCCGCCGCCGCCGCGCTGCAGGCCGAGCGGGACGCTTTGAAGCACGACATGCGGCGCCTGGAGACCCGGCTCGAGCACCTGCAGGCCGACTGCAAGAGGGCTGCCGCTGACGCCGAGACCGCGAGGTCGCAGCAGCAGCATTATAAGGTTGGTTGACATAGTTCCCAAGGTTTCTAAAGTATCACTCCTACAGCAGGGAAAATGTGTGTGCAAGATTGCTTCCTCTGGAAGGTCTGGCGGATTGCTAACCATGTAGAGTCCTAAGCTTCTGCAAAATGTTTTAGTATTTTTCCCAAGCGAAATTTTTCAGTAGCAGCCTTGAGTCTAATTTTATCGCTGTGTAAATAAATGGATACGACACTCTCTGCTCACCCCTTCGGGACAGGACTGATAATTTGAACTCTGAATAGAAGATTTAATGCAGTTTTCTGTTGTACTTGTGCAAAATTCTGAGGTGTGCCCTTACACGGCAGGACGTCATAGAACACGTTTACGAGCTGCGACACAGGAAGATCTCTGAGATCAACGTGCGCCCCATTGTGAGTGTGTCGTCTTTGTTCATACGGAGTAGTGTACCGTCCTGTGTAGTAGTAGAAAAGAAAGAAAAATGGTTTATTTGGCACACACAGATACATACAATATAGGTACAAATAAAAGAAAACTTAATTCTAAAACAATTATATTATTAGTCTACCTACCCTACTGTAGCAGTAGCATGTATTGTTTTATGTTAGTACTGTAGCTCTGTACCGATTGTAGGTGGTACTAGTAATTAGTCATCATCAGCGCAGACCATCGCTTCGCGCTGAGTGATTCGCAATGTTACTCTAGTGTCCAATTTAGGGCGTACGCAAAATCAACATTTGTTTTTGGCAACATCGATGGTCTACGCCTGAACCTTGGTATAAACCTACCTGTAGTGTAAGTATTATTTGTCAACTACTTACTAACTACTACTTAAGCCTCTTGAAGTAGATCTAAAGTGGAATAGCTGTAAATTAGATCACATAATCAAACTCTCATTGTGGGGGATCTAAACACCAACCTCATTTTCAGTCAAAGAATGATCGTAAAACATACGCGTTCCATGTTCCCAGGACACGATAGCCAAAGAGCGCGCGATTCGTCGTCAAACGCTAAGCGGCGGCGACGCCGAGAGCCGCGAGGCCGCCACTCGCATCGCCGCCGCTGAAGCGACTGCCGCCAAAGAGCTGCGCGCCAGGCAGGCGCTCGAGCACAAGCTGGCCAAGCTGGACGAGGAGCACCGGGCTCTGCGGGCCGAGGCTGATGAGGCTACCAGAAGCCTAGCTTCTACGCAGGTAACGGTTCTTATTTATGTTCTAAAATTAAAAACTAAACATGAAACTGAACAATTCAATTCAATTAATAAACTAAAAGACTTCATTAATTCTTTTGAGTCAGGCCAATTTTGATGAATACTCAAGCACATTGGATTAAAAAAAAAAAGTTTGTCCTAGACTCCTAGAGGATGGCTTCTGTAGAAAAGGCGTGAAGCGTGGGAATATGGGCTTCTTTCCAGTGTCATCCTACCCTTCCCCACGCAGCGTAAACAAAAAACCTACAATGTTATTTGAAATTTACGTGGTGTATTACAATGTGTATGGACTTACTACAGGAACGTTTGGGTGAGAAGCAGCGAATGGCCAGCACGTCTTCAGAGCAGATGAAGGAGCTGCAAGTACAGCTGGCGCAGGAGCGAGTGCGCGCCTCCACCTTACTTGCACAAGTCCAGGTAAATGCATTCTACTTACATAATTTACGAAACCAAAGAACGTAAACTCAGCAAAAGGAGTACGTAGGGATTGTTGCAGGTGGCGTTCTGTAGTTTCTGCCTAATTATAAAAGTAAGGCGTGTACATAATTTTCTGTTTCTCTTGTATTTTATGAACAGCTTGAAAATGTAGCCTTTCATCAGCGTAAATAATCGTATAAACATAATATTTAAAATGTTGCAGTAGGCTACCCAAATGTCATCATTCAATTGATCTTTGGCTTTTCAAGAACCGGTGGTCAACAACAAAGTATTTTATTAATGTTATTGTATTGATATAAAATAGACTAGGAAAACGCGCAGTAGATTTAAGACAGAGACAAGCGACCATATGGTTTTTTATTTAACTGACCGCCACTGTTGCTGCCTGTCTTGTTTAAGTATATTAAATGTCAAGTTTTTGTAAACTACTTCAATATCGAATTAAAATATGAAATTGATTTTATATCTAATGAATTGATATTGAAATATTAACATGTGTGTTTTTCAGGAGTTAGAGCGTGGCGTGGAACAGTCAGTGCGTCGCGAGGCGGCGCTCGAGGAGCAGTGCGCCCGCACGGAGGCGCGCCTCACCGAGAGGCTGCACGACGCCGAGCGCCGCGCCGCCAGCGCGCTGCACGACGACGCCAGGCATCGGGAGAAGGTCACACAACATACATGATTATCGCCTTTAACTTGTAAAACATAAGCCCTCACTGACCACTACTCATTAATACTGTATCTAGACGTCGGTCTTCTTCATATCCCCTCTAATCCCAATTTTATGTCGTCATTGGACACTGAACCTTTGTGAGGCTTTATCTTGGACTAGCACTTCGCCCGCGACTTCAAACAGTTTCCACCCCCTACTGCACCCCTTCACGGGGGGAGTTTCCTAAAATCATTGCTTAGCTGACGTCTCTTATTCATAATCTACATTTCTGTCAAATTTCATCCTCATATGTCTAGTAGTTTCTAAGATTTCGTGATTGATCACTGAGTGACCTTTCGCTTTTATGTTTTACATATATAGATACATTGATAGATTGTAAAATACATACTTGCAGTTTGCAGTCGTCTCTTAGGAAATAACTAAGTTGTTTACCTTTGTCACGTTCGCTTCAATACATTGTTTTATTTTAACGCAGGTGAACACACTGGAACAACTAGTGCGGCAGTTGGAGCGCGAAGTAAGCGCTTTAGAGAAGCGTTCATGCGTGGCTTGCGCGGCCGCCGCCACCACGTCCGCGCAGCCCGAGAGCGAGCGCTCCGCTCCCGAGCCCGCGAGCGCACGGAGCGAAGCGCGGAGCGAAGCGCGGAGCGAAGCGCGCAGGGACGCGCACAGCGACACCGAGAGCGTCGGCGACATGCAAGCGCAAGCACAGATCTCCTTGTTGAAGGAGCAGCTGGAGAGAGCCGAGGTTCAGCTACAGGTAAAATATTGGATTTTATTTTTAACCACACAAGGCTTATTTCAATTTGCAAGACTTTTTATAATTGTTTTGTTTCTCAGGCTCGTGCTGAAGAAATGGCAACTCTACGACAAGAAGCTAGGGCTGCTAATCTAGCCAGGTGGCGTAAGGTAAGAAAAAACTCTTAAATAAATAAAAATCTTAAAATACGTTACTACTCTTGTACACTCTACTCTCATAGTTAATACAAACATTTTAGTCTAAAACGACTAACAACGATTTTCACCAATCCTTAATCCCTTTCCACCAGGAACGTGAATACAACGAACTCTCAGTCGAATCAAAATCTACGGCGCGCGATCTAAAACGCGCGGAAGAACGTCTAGCACATGCCATCGAAGCACGCAAGACATCTGAACAGAAGGCCGGTGAGCTGTCTACTGAGCTCGGCAAACTTCGGCCGGAGCACGAGCTGGCCACGAAGGAGGCCGAACGACTGCGGACGCAGCTTGACAAGCTCACGAAGACGCACGAAGTCGTGCAGGCTGAAGTCGACAGGTATGTTAGAAATAAATGAAATCAACATGACCTCATATGTTGCGTTTCCACCAGAGATATGCGAGGATGCGTAGCGAGGAATGTGTTTGTTAATCGAAAATTCCGGATTCAGTCCTCTCCTATGTTGGAGAAATTGGGCCGTAACTAGTCGTACTGCACACTGCGCTGATTTCTCCTTTTAAGGGTTCCGTTTGTCCTATTTCGTCTGTCACAGCCAATCTTCTCCGAATCTACGGGACCGATTCTGTTGAAATTTCGTACACACATGATAATTTGGAGTATGGGGAGTACTTTGGGGGTCAAACTAGAAAATTTAAATAAAAGTTTTTAAAACTGTACCTTATGACATATCAAATGAAGGGGCTTATTGCGAGGGTTTAAATCGTATTTTTTTTTAATAATTTTTCAATAAATTGTTTTGAAGTTATTCACGAAAATAGACGAAAAATTACCATTTTAGTCAGTAGTTTCAGAGAGGAGACCCCTTATCTCCGAAAATACTGTTATTAAAATTTTGAAAAAAAAAATGCAGAAAGTTGTTCATTACCTATAGATTACAGGAAAATCTATAAGAAGCCTATTAGTGTTAACATAATATGTTATATAAAAATTCGCACGCGAGTCCGACTCGCACTTGGCCAGTTTTTTTGGGAGTGGCCCTTCGCAGGTCTGCTTATGGAAATGAGGGTATAGAATGCTTAATAGGACTTTCCTGTGACGTCATAAATAAAATGAGAGCCTACAGCTAACAGAACTTAAAAACAAAGCCACTGCTCCCCTCTGCTGCCCCCTGTGGGATACGGACCCGGGCGGGATAAAGCGGCGCTTAGGAATACAAAAAAAGCATTGGCTCGGATTTTTATTCTGTACCTACTGAGTTATGTGTGCTTTATTTATCTATTTCCTCTCTCATAATATTATGTTGTGAGCAAATTATCAAACGGTCTGCGCTTTGTATGGTAAACATGACAATACATAAGCGATCACGCTATAAGTGTTTTCCTGCGGGGGTGGCGACCCCGTGCGCCAGGACTTCTGTCTGCTTTGCACACTCGCACACGTCACATTGACGCGATACGTGACTTGCACAGTAAACCTCGCGTAGCATATCTCAATGTTGATAAGTCACCCTAACAAGTACGTCACCCGGTCCCGCGCGGCTTTGAAGACGTCATATACTCGTAGGTACATACAAAGTCTGGATTCTCGGTTCTAGGACATGCCAGTTTTCACACGACGTTTTTTAGGGTTCCGTACCCAAAGGGTAAAACGGGACCCTATTACTAAGATTCCGCTGTCCGTGCGTCTGTCTATCTGTCCGTCTGTCACCAGGCTGTATCTCATGAACCGTGATAGTTAGACAGTTGAAATTTTCACAGATGATGTATTTATGGTGCTGCTATAACAACAAATAATAAAATTTAAAATAAAAGTAGGCCAACATACAAGAAACATGTTTTTTCAGCTAATGAAACGGAACCCTTCGTGTGCAAGTCCAACTTGCACTTGGCGAGTTTTTTTATTTCAGCTTTTGTTGAGCAATGTTGAATGTAACAAATTGCACTTAACACATTTTTGCCCATCGAAACAAATTACCTATAATAATCAATATTTAAAAACAGTAAAAAATATACCTTTGTTTTAAATATCGTTATATATGTCACCGGAAAATTGAGACTCCGGAATATTGTAATAAAATAACTCTTAGATTTCTTGATATATTATGAAAAAAAGCGTTTTGTATACAAATCCCATCCAAATTTAATAGTTTCCAATATACCCGCATCTTATTTAGAAAAAATAGTTAACAATTTCACGCATTTTTTTACAATCTTATGGCGTTTGCCATTTTCCAGTGACATAAACTTTCATATGTATTAGTAAAAAGCTGTTATTTTTACATCACAAACAGACACTTCAATTTTATTTATTTATATACAGTGTGAATTTTTAAAGTGTGTGCAGGTTGTCAAATCCGAAACTGTGAGGATTATCAAAAGTGTTGGTAATAAGGATCACATTCTGGGAAGTAATAACACATGACAAATTAAAGGAAAGAGCTAATTTTTTACAAAATTGTTTTTTAATCTTAAAAAAAAAACATCAATGATGTTGATGCTGGCCCGAAATTGATTTTTTGACATTAGAGACAGTTTACGTTTCCATCAACATCGCGCCCGAGAATCTACAAAAGCATCACTGGATTAAAAAAATAAAATCAGTTACGGTTTAGGTAGGTAAGTTTAGTTAGAAACATTTTTTTTTAAATGAGCGCTTTACTTTAGTTGCCATTTTCATTTCATTTATTTATTTCAGACTAATAATGTCCATAATTGTTAGTAACAAAGGTCTTAAAACTATGTTAGTCAATACAATACAATCAAATCGAAACAAATAAAATCAAAACAATTCAAAAGAATAAAAATCAATGACCAAAAAATTAAATAAAAATAAAATCTTGTCAAAATCTATATATATATAAATGAATCCCTATTTCCCTTGGTCACGGCATCACTCGTGAACGGCTGGACCAATTTCGCAAATTCTTTTTTTTTGTGTTTGTTATTGTCAGTAGAAGGTTCTTATGAAAGAAAATTTGGAAAAAAAAATGCATCCGGGCGAAGCCGGGGCGGGCCACTAGTTAACTTTAATAATAAATTAAACTGCTACATGTCAATACAACATACATGAGATCATCTTGTCACATGAAGCTGGATGAAACTCCCCAGTACCATAGACTCTGGCCTCTCAGAAATCATCCTTAGGATTCCGTTGGCGCTCCCCCGAATCCAGCCGATAATACAGGCTGTGTTTTTCAAAATCAACCGGTTCGATTCCTGGCTAGGAATACCGATATTTCAAAAATTCAATGATGCAGTTTTAGTTTTCATGAAAATCGGGTTCGAGCCTCCCTCCAGTGTTTTTCGATATTCCTCATAGTTTCGGATTTGGTCATCCACACACACTTTAAATTCACCCTGTAGATAATCGTAAGATTTTAAAACACATCTCCGTGCGATAAGACACATCGATAACTGACTTGAGAATTCCAGGTGACTTATCTGTTTAACCCAGTTTAATAGTAATGCCGGTCGAACGTGTGTAACTGTAGTTATTTTTAACTAAAAAATGTGTCAAGTTTAAACTGAACAGATGGAGATAAAGTTGAAGTGTTTTGTATAGAAATTGGACAAAATAAATTGTTGTAGTGAAGTGATGTCGCCTGTGAAACGAGTCAAGCCGTGTGTATTTTATTTACATTTTTTATTTATAATTGTTCCAAATGTTCTCTGTATAAACATATTTAGGGTTCCGAACGTCCGTATGGAAAACGGAACCCTTATAGAATCACTCTGTGTGTCTGTCTGTCTGTCACGGCCAATTTTCTCCCAGTCGAATGGACCGCTTCAGTAGAAATTTTGTATAAATATGTACTTCTATGACCAAAACACGGTCGCATTACGTAAATAAATAAATGTTTGATTATGGGGTCACGTTTGGAGGACAAATTAGAAAATTAAAAAAAAAGTGTTTCAAACTGTACCGCGTGACATATCAAATGAATAGCTTATTGTGAGAGTTTAACTTTTAAGAAAATAAATTACCGCCTCCGTTTCAAAACGTCCTATGCGCAAAATGACTTATTAGCAAATCGTATTCGGAGGCAAACTGGAATCTAGAACGGCAAAGACTCGCAAACTACTAGGAGCCCAGGAATCATGAAGGAAGTATTTCCGGAGCTGTAGACATGAGTAGATTCACAAACAGCAGTTTGTGAAAAAAATTCTTGTCTCCTAGTAAGGAGACAAGAATTTTATTATAAATAAGTATTTCCGGGGCTAGAACCATCATGAGTGGTAAAGACTCACAAATCACCACGAGATCATAATCATGGAAAAGAATTTCCGGTTGGAGCTGCTGCGCTGGCAGGATACCTAATATATTTTTTTTTACTTTCAATCAAATTCCAATTCTAAAGATGTATACGCAGACGAGGTCGCGGGCAGAAGCTAGTATTGAATAAGTCCCTATTTTATGAACTGATTACAGGAAAACATATTAGAAGGATGTGGTTTAAAAAAAAAAACATGTAAAAGAAAAATATGATTCCCTTTGCGCGCTATCGCTAGTCCCACTTGCACATAGCTAGTTTTTGAATTTTGGTGCAACCAGTGTGAAGGTGAACACTCTCCTGTTGATTGATCGCGAATGCGTTTTCAGTGAATAAACACGTCATTTAAAATAAAAATAAGCTGTTAAATCACATGAAGAGGATGCAATGAATTCTTTGTACGTCAAAGGACATATTTGCAAATAATAAATAAATATAAAGGAAACCATGACGATTGTTGTGCATACCTAACATATAAATATATTATATTATATGTTATATTGAATTGTTTAGACCTGATACAGTGGTGCCTACGTTTTACTGGAATGTAGCCACCATGCATGTCGGAGTATAGCCATTGTACAGCTTAAACTGTCCATTCAAACTCATTCAGACCTTAATGCTTGATGAAGAATCGTTGTTTCGCGTATATGACGGTTACTCGAAATAATAAAAAAAAGTCCTTACTACTTGATGAAATATAATTTTTCGCCCACATGACGGTTATTCGACAGTGATTCCGCGGTACACCTTCGAGGTGGTACTGCCTTGTAATGTTGAGGTTCAATTTACCAAGAATTGGTGTATTTAGGTCTCGCAACGATATCCGCAAGTTGAAAAGTGAGCTGCAGTACAGCGAGAAGAGGCGGCTGCACGCCGAGGAGCAGGAGGAACTGTCCTCCCGCGAGAGGGCGCAGCTGCGCGACGAGCTGCACGAGGTGCGCAGGCAGAACACCGAGCTCTTACAGGTAAGCAATAGCATTATCTTGAACACACTACATTTCAATTCGTAATCTCAGGTAATTAGTTATCTGATTTTGAAACACAAATCGCAAACGTATAAAAATACCGTTACATTTGTTTAAAACCATTTTCTGATCTGATGACTGGTCACACATTGGTTATTTCGTCGCTATCATCATTCTCTATTTTGAAAAAGGGAAACTTACTGACTGACATATCAATGCACAACCCAAATTACTGGGAATAGGGACATGAAAATTTGTGAAATTTTTGTGAAAGGATTTGTTACTTTGAAAATTTAGTCCGTTTCCGAACTCGTCTTATGCTGTATTTCGACTCATGTCCAACTAGACTTGCATCGTAGCTTGAATAATGCATTGTGTAAAAATAAAAAAGTATTCAGATGGTAATTTTACATTACAAACATAATGTGTGAATTATGTTACACAGTACAGTCAAGCAGTGTAAATGATAAATAAATATTGTATAAAACAACAATCGGTGCTGGCCACGCAAAATCTTTGCAACAGTCTCGGACTCTCTCTCAAAAGTCGGACATCTAGACGCACTGCAAGTTACCATCCCTACTTTGTTGCCATCCCACCAATTTGCACTAAACGTTTCCAAACGTCTTTTATAATGCGCACAGCAAAGGAGTGGAACTCTCTGCCTGCGTCTGTGTTTCCGAACGCATAAAACCCTAATCTCTTCAAAATTAGAGTGAACAGGCTTCTTCTGGGTAAGCTCGCTCCATCGTCGACTTGGTTTCTGTCATCTATGACCTAGACTAGAGTCAAGAGCAAACCCATATTAAAAAAAAAAGTCCTGCCACTGAAATAACACACAACATTCACTGACCAGATAAATGAACGACCGTACGATAAGTAACGAGCGCATCGGTGAGCGGTGACGCAACTAGGTCGGACAGCTCCGCGCTCCCGCTCCCTCAATTAGGTCGGCGCGCTCCCGCTCAGTCACGAGCTAAAGAGCGGTAGATCTCGGACCTACAAGACTATTTCCAACTCGTCCGATGCTTATTTTAAAGTACGATAAGGTATAAAATTATAAAGCGCATGGGTACATTAACGAGGTTTATATTAAGGTATTTAAAAAGAGGATGCTATAACCCTGAAACCAGCGTATTTGTAATGAAAAAACGCATATTAGGTTAGGTTTGGTTTTTCTGTCCTTTCTTAAGTTTTATCTATGTCTTACTGGACAGAAAACTCATGGCACATGTGCATTCATTTCAGCCTCACTTATGGGGCATTAATGTAGATTGGGTGATAGTCCAAGTGTTTGTTTGTGAAGTCAATGTGAATTGATTTTGACTCATTCAGTTTAATCATCCATTTTTGTGTCTAGTCATAAACAGCTAGTTGAACTTATTCTGCTGCTCCTCTGTGACTTAATCCGGCAGCCATAATTACAGTATAATCTGCAAAGATGGCAATGGTGTTGTTTTCTAGTTTTGGGATATCGCATGTGTATAACAAGTACAAAATTGGGCCTAGCACACTTCCTTGAGGTACACCAGCTTTTATCTCGGATAATACGGCTTCCTGCCGGACAAGCTCAAGGACATCGGTAAATTTTGAAAGCACCGACAAAGTGGTAAAATAATATTAGACCCTACGCGTAAAGTGGCGATGTTTTTTTTTTATCGGCTATCTCATAGTGTGGGGAGTCGTTGAATAGGTTTAAATATTGAGGGTGTGCGAAATCCATCCGAGTTTCCGTTCGCGAAATATTAAGCTTATTTTTGTTAGAGTCAAGTTTCACTCTGCCAACTAAACGGTTGTTTTTGGGGACAGTAAAAAAATCATGGTAACAGTAGTAAGGGTGGTGTTCTGTAGCTGCTATAGAGTAAAAAAACAATATCAAATGACCGACTTCGAAAAAATACTAAAATGTTAAGAAAAAAAAACACTTTTCAAGCTGTCTGATGCAGTCGGTGGTATCGAATCTATGATTGAACTAAAATAAACACCACTAACTGCATCAGATAGCATGAAAAGTGTTTTTTTCTTAATTTTTTAGTAAATTTTTTGCTCTCGGGGTTTATGAAAAAAGTCAATATTTTTTTGTTTTGATATTTTTTCCTAATTGTATTGCAGCTACAGAACACCATCCCTAAATATGACCACGTACTTCTGGGACACCCTGCATGTATAAATACAATGTATATTTAAAAGGCAAAACTATCACAGCTATGTAGGCTTTACAAGTTAACGAGTAATAATCGACCAACCTATAAAATGTACTTGGAGAAGGAACATTTTGTACATTCGTTGAAAATGAGTCCGAGATAGTTACTAGAATCAAACCAAAAGCACCATTCTAAGTCGGCAATTGTGACGTGCAGCATGTAAAAAAAAACTTTATTTCATATCTTGATCCAATCATGATGTTAGTAGTACACACTACTTATAAGCTAATTACTTGGTTTCACGAATTTAACTCGTCAGTTAAATAAAAAATGCTATTTTAAAAGCCTTTTTAAAATAGCATTTTTTATTTAACTGTTTCCAATCAAAGTGAAGTATTCAGCAAATTTAAATCTAGACATCAATAATAATAATTGCAGACTTGCAGTTATTGTTATCAGCGCTCTGTCTAGCTCTAGAACAATGCTATGTATAATTAGATCTCTTTGTCATCATGTAATCAATATTTGGGCATTCATTTGTCTCGAAGGTTTTGTTTTATATTGAATCGTCTGTTTGTCTGAATGCCACAACGGAGCTCATCGTTGTAAACATCATTGTTTAGTTGTGTGCTGATCGGTGCACGACTCATATCCTCCTCAGTTTCTTCTTCGCGCTGACAACGTCCGCCCTTTTCATTCATCCTGAATATAATTTGATGCCACATATTACAGTAGTTTGTTCGGTGGTTTTCTATCGTGTCGTTTCCTGTGTTTATATCAATCAGTGTTTTATTTTTAGCTGCTTAGATATGTGTTATAAAATTTAAATATTTCTGCATTGCTGCCGTGTTACAAAACAACAACTAAACGAAGAATAACACAATATTTTTCTAACCGGTAAAAGAGCCGGTACTAAATTTAAAGTATAAATCATCTTGGCAAGTCGCAATGACAACATTCAAAGTCTCATCGATCCCGCCTTACATGGTAAAAGTTGGTATGGATTTGCCACCGCGGCTGAAGCGCAAGCCGGTCGAGAAGCCACCGGTGCGGCCCAAGCCGGCGTACCTGCGCCAGCTGTTCGCGAGCGGCGGCGTAGCGCGGCGGCGCGAGGGCGGCGTGGCGCGGCGCGTGCGCATGGCGCTGGCCGCCGACCTCATGCAGGGCCGCTGCCGCGCCACCGACGTCGCCATCATGGCTATCAATAAGCACTTTGTCACGGTACGAAGACTGACGATATCTCGATAGGTGTCGAGGTCGTTGCAGACTTTTAGAAGCCTGAAAATCTGACTACCAGTCCAAACCAAGGGGTATCGTATTAGCCAGTACTAGATGAGAAAGGTAGTCGCTCCATGTATAATACTGTGAAAACCGTTTATTATGACTCCGGTTATAATGGCCAACCGCTTACTATGAAGTAAACACAGTGCTAAGTTTAGTTTTCACATAAAATTCTTAATAAAAAGCTCGGATATAATGACTTCGCTTATGGACAGGTCGCTTATTATGTATGACCAAATTTAAAGGAATTATGTTCAGTTATACTGAGTGACATGATTCCTAAAACCTTCACTTTTAATGTGATCATTCCCAGTTTCTCTCTATTACACAAAATTTCTAACAAAAATAGGAAGTTATGTTTAGAAGCTTAAGAAGACTAAGTTTGTGTGCTTTGTATGACGTGTTTTTCACTTCCCTTCACTGTCATTATAAGCGGATTTTACTGTACTAGTATACAGCTGCAACCGGTTCGACTGTAAGCCGATCCCAGCATGGTATTAAGGCAGCATCATCATCTGCCTAGATGATGATGCTGACTTATGAGGCAGCCACAGAATTGGTAGCAGAACTGACTATCCATGGATATTGGATATGCTAGGCGTACAGGAGGTATACTGATTTGTTTAACTTTAAAGTTCTCTTCGTGTCGATACTAGTCATTTTCGTATAACTTATCTGGTCAAAGTTAAAGGCAATTTGTCAGAAATTTTAAGTTGTGGCGTATGTTTCCTACTCTTGGCCTGCAACCGAAGTTATAGGGTATAAGACCGGTTTCAGACGAGTAGATACGATTTTTAAGCGTAGCTCGCTATGGTTATTAGTTCTGGTATTTTTCATACTTGTTACATAGTCGGAGGTCTGCACAATAGTATGAAACTACCTTGGTAACGAGAGCTAAGCTTAAACCAACTTAGCTTAGAACTTGCTCTACAACGATTAAGGCAGACTGAAAATCTTAGTGACCGACGCGGAGCGGAGATTTTAATGCAATTCCATTGGTAAATATTTCCGGTGGACAGTCCAGACCTAAAGGTCGATTTTAACCCACGTTACTTAGCATGTTGACCTAAGCAAGGTTTAAAAGATGATTTGAATTGTATTTATTGTTTCTTTCCTCAAGCTTACTTATAGTTTATTTTTACCATTACAGATATTACCATTGTAGAGTATACCTACTATGTTGCTTGTTTACAGAACAATAAAGCCTTGCAAGAAGCGTGCGGTATGCTGGAGGAGCAACTGACGGATCTGGAGAAGTTGGCTGACATTCACGAAATCAAGAATAAGGATCTCGAGGTATGCGCTATTGTTTTAAGTTTTGTCTAGGAAATGCTACTGTAAACATTCCAAAAATTCATATATTTATTACTCGAGACGATCCTGAGTCTGGTGTTATTTTGAAATGCTAATAGTAAAATGTATCCTTTTTACAAATACCTTTGCTATTTGAGTACCTATCGTTCATGAGTATGTAAAATTTATTTAATGAAATATATATAGGCACAGAACACGGCCAAGGTGACTCTAATGGACGCTCGTCGCGTAGCTTGTTGCTACGGTGACACCGGAACATGATCGATTGATTTTTGATATTTCGGGGTGGATTTTATTATTTACTAGCTTTTGCCCACGCCTTCGTACGCGCATATCCCGTTTTTTCCCGTTCCCGTATAGCCTATGCAGCGTTTCCCATTCGGTGGGTCGAGACCCGGTACGGGGCCATCAAAATAAAATACCGGGCCGCAACATTCCCCCGCCTTGTTTTAAAAATATCGCTTAATATTAGTAAAACATTTTTATTAGTAAAACATTTTTATTAGTAAAATAGGTCAACAAACTTCTAATAACAATAAATGTGTATTAGTTTTGATTGAACCAATCAAGACCTATGTATATTCTACAACACAATAAAGAATTCAGACACCCTACCTGACTCAAATCTGTTTGAAAACAAGGGCGAGGGTCGTTCTGCCGCGGAGAATCTTAACACCGCTATTCAGTAAATGACGTCAAATCGAACATGGATTTAAAATTTTTAGTCTTCAGTTGGCATTGCGAGTATGAATTGTGTGTATTTTACTTCTTGAAGAAATTCGCGTATCTTTTGATAGAGTGAACCGATTGCGATGAAACAAAAAAATAATAATACGTCAAGTTACGCACAATTTTAATGAATTATGTACATTTTACATGATGCATGCACATCCAAACAGACAAAAATTCCAAAAATGCTGAAAATGTGTTCTGTCGGTTATCCCTTAACACCTGGCGATTTTTTTTTCAAAATATCTTCGATGTACAAAATGTACAAAAACAATTTTTGATAATATAAAATGGTATATAAGAGTACAACATGTTCTTTGATTGGCGCAGACGCAACTGAAGAACGTGCGCATAGAATTGGAGGCGTGTCGCTTGCGGCTGGGCGAGGCGGAGGCGGCGGCAAGCGAGCGCGGCGCGGCGGCCACGCGCGCTGCACTACAGCACGACGAGGTGCGCGACCAGGCACGCAGCGCGCACGACGAGCTGCAGCTGCTCAGGGTAACTACACTCCCACACTGTGTAGGAGTGAGCGCGGCGCGGCGGCCACGCGCGCTGCACTACAGCACGACGAGGTGCGCGACCAGGCACGCAGCGCGCACGACGAGCTGCAGCTGCTCAGGGTAACTACACTCCCACACTGTGTAGGAGTGAGCGCGGCGCGGCGGCCACGCGCGCTGCACTACAGCACGACGAGGTGCGCGACCAGGCACGCAGCGCGCACGACGAGCTGCAGCTGCTCAGGGTAACTACACTCCCACACTGTGTAGGAGTGAGCGCGGCGCGGCGGCCACGCGCGCTGCACTACAGCACGACGAGGTGCGCGACCAGGCACGCAGCGCGCACGACGAGCTGCAGCTGCTCAGGGTAACTACACTCCCACACTGTGTAGGAGTGAGCGCGGCGCGGCGGCCACGCGCGCTGCACTACAGCACGACGAGGTGCGCGACCAGGCACGCAGCGCGCACGACGAGCTGCAGCTGCTCAGGGTAACTACACTCCCACACTGTGTAGGAGTGAGCGCGGCGCGGCGGCCACGCGCGCTGCACTACAGCACGACGAGGTGCGCGACCAGGCACGCAGCGCGCACGACGAGCTGCAGCTGCTCAGGGTAACTACACTCCCACACTGTGTAGGAGTGAGCGCGGCGCGGCGGCCACGCGCGCTGCACTACAGCACGACGAGGTGCGCGACCAGGCACGCAGCGCGCACGACGAGCTGCAGCTGCTCAGGGTAACTACACTCCCACACTGTGTAGGAGTGAGCGCGGCGCGGCGGCCACGCGCGCTGCACTACAGCACGACGAGGTGCGCGACCAGGCACGCAGCGCGCACGACGAGCTGCAGCTGCTCAGGGTAACTACACTCCCACACTGTGTAGGAGTGAGCGCGGCGCGGCGGCCACGCGCGCTGCACTACAGCACGACGAGGTGCGCGACCAGGCACGCAGCGCGCACGACGAGCTGCAGCTGCTCAGGGTAACTACACTCCCACACTGTGTAGGAGTGAGCGCGGCGCGGCGGCCACGCGCGCTGCACTACAGCACGACGAGGTGCGCGACCAGGCACGCAGCGCGCACGACGAGCTGCAGCTGCTCAGGGTAACTACACTCCCACACTGTGTAGGAGTGAGCGCGGCGCGGCGGCCACGCGCGCTGCACTACAGCACGACGAGGTGCGCGACCAGGCACGCAGCGCGCACGACGAGCTGCAGCTGCTCAGGGTAACTACACTCCCACACTGTGTAGGAGTGAGCGCGGCGCGGCGGCCACGCGCGCTGCACTACAGCACGACGAGGTGCGCGACCAGGCACGCAGCGCGCACGACGAGCTGCAGCTGCTCAGGGTAACTACACTCCCACACTGTGTAGGAGTGAGCGCGGCGCGGCGGCCACGCGCGCTGCACTACAGCACGACGAGGTGCGCGACCAGGCACGCAGCGCGCACGACGAGCTGCAGCTGCTCAGGGTAACTACACTCCCACACTGTGTAGGAGTGAGCGCGGCGCGGCGGCCACGCGCGCTGCACTACAGCACGACGAGGTGCGCGACCAGGCACGCAGCGCGCACGACGAGCTGCAGCTGCTCAGGGTAACTACACTCCCACACTGTGTAGGAGTGAGCGCGGCGCGGCGGCCACGCGCGCTGCACTACAGCACGACGAGGTGCGCGACCAGGCACGCAGCGCGCACGACGAGCTGCAGCTGCTCAGGGTAACTACACTCCCACACTGTGTAGGAGTGAGCGCGGCGCGGCGGCCACGCGCGCTGCACTACAGCACGACGAGGTGCGCGACCAGGCACGCAGCGCGCACGACGAGCTGCAGCTGCTCAGGGTAACTACACTCCCACACTGTGTAGGAGTGAGCGCGGCGCGGCGGCCACGCGCGCTGCACTACAGCACGACGAGGTGCGCGACCAGGCACGCAGCGCGCACGACGAGCTGCAGCTGCTCAGGGTAACTACACTCCCACACTGTGTAGGAGTGAGCGCGGCGCGGCGGCCACGCGCGCTGCACTACAGCACGACGAGGTGCGCGACCAGGCACGCAGCGCGCACGACGAGCTGCAGCTGCTCAGGGTAACTACACTCCCACACTGTGTAGGAGTGAGCGCGGCGCGGCGGCCACGCGCGCTGCACTACAGCACGACGAGGTGCGCGACCAGGCACGCAGCGCGCACGACGAGCTGCAGCTGCTCAGGGTAACTACACTCCCACACTGTGTAGGAGTGAGCGCGGCGCGGCGGCCACGCGCGCTGCACTACAGCACGACGAGGTGCGCGACCAGGCACGCAGCGCGCACGACGAGCTGCAGCTGCTCAGCAAATAAAAGCGAGTAATATTCTTAAAGAAAATTGTAATGAGTAATTCATACGCATTGGTATTGGTATCGCAGCCGTCATTTTGATCTAGCAAATTAAGAATCTGATTGTAGCTTACGCTATTATAGCATCGCGACTGTCTCGCAATGAAAAGTACTTGAGGTATCATTTTCCACCATCCACTTATTCAAGAACTTTATTTGCAGGAACGCCTAGAAAGTCGCGAGACCCGCGTGGCCGAGCTCGAAGCCCGCGCGGCGTCGCTAGAGAGCGAGCGCGCGTCCAGTGACGCCGCGCTCACGAGTGCGGCGCGGCGTGTGCGCGAGCTGCAGGAGGAGTGTGCCACGCTGCGCACGCGCGCGCACCAGCACCACGCGCACGCGCTGCAGCTGCAGGCCAGCCTCGCCGACGTGCAGGTAAACTACACATTATATATACTATACAAGGTGGTTTTTTGAGACGGGACCGTAAGGGCAGGTATGTACGTAACTGTTATAGTTACAGGAAAACGTTACGTATACGTGTACCTAGGGCTACTTTTACCCCACACAAATGCACGGTTCCCTGTGGGGTACACCATGTGAGCAAAGCTAAAAGAAAAGCTAGTGATGCAATAAGAATTCGAGTTCTAATGTCAATGCATGTGATTTGGTGCAGGAGGAGCTGGCGGCGGCACGCGAGGCGGCGGAGGCGGCGTCGGCGTGGTGGCGCACGCGCGAGACCAAGGCCGACGCCACGCTGCGCCAGCAGGCCAAGCTCATCGACTTCCTACAGGTATGTGTTAGCTGTTACATGCTCACAGTATCAAGAGGAGCTGGCGGCAGAGGCGGCGTCGGCGTGGTGGCGCACGCGCGAGACCAAGGCCGACGCCACGCTGCGCCAGCAGGCCAAGCTCATCGACTTCCTACAGGTATGTGTTAGCTGTTACATGCTCACAGTATCAAGAGGAGCTGGCGGCAGAGGCGGCGTCGGCGTGGTGGCGCACGCGCGAGACCAAGGCAGACGCCACGCTGCGCCAGCAGGCCAAGCTCATCAGCAACATGCTCACAGTATCAAGAGGAGCTGGCGGCAGAGGCGGCGTCGGCGTGGTGGCGCACGCGCGAGACCAAGGCAGACGCCACGCTGCGCCAGCAGGCCAAGCTCATCAGCAACATGCTCACAGTATCAAGAGGAGCAGGCCAAGCAACGCTCCATGTATGCCTTTTCCCACAATTTCCAGTCTTGTGCTTCTCTCATTCAGCGGATTCGCGCGCGCATGTGTAGTCGCGGAGTTATTGTAAGGGGGCTAAGCATGCGCCTTCCAGTGTCGACATAATCTTTTTATATCGATAAAACTAGTGACGCCTAGACCTAAACTACAATAATGTCACCCTGTATTTTATTACCTGTTGTTGTAGGCCAAAGTGGAGGAGGCAGGTCGCAAGAAGTGTTCGCTAAGTAACAAGTTGTTTGGCCGCTCGGGACGCCGCCCCGCGACCTCGCCACCGCTCAGGAGAGCCAACAGGTATATTTAGTGCACTTATGTATTTCTTTAACAACAAATAATTTAATCGCTTGGGACAGCAGTATAATCCATTTTAGTATTACAAGTATTAAACAGACAAAGGCACAAACGTCATAAATGCCAGCACCAGTGGTCGGAGTAGGTAGAGCTATTTTTGGTACTTGCGACGTTTCATAGGCTTGCGAGGTTTCATAGTATAGACATGCCTGAGATACTGGGATCCACTTACACTGGGATACTTGTATACTTGTTAAAGTTGGTGATGTTTAGTTGGTTGGAGTGCCACGTCCCTTGCTAGCAAACTGAGTTTTATCTCTGCTGGTATTGCTTTGTTGTACCTATTAGTATATAAGTGTGTGCTGTTGTTGGGTGCATTGTGCTCACATAATATTATCAATGTATGTAAACAAAATATTGTAAAACTTATATTTGAAAAGAGTAACTATGGAGTTTCTTGTCCGTTCTTCTCCATAAGAATCTACTTTTTGCGAACTAGAGTCACTAATATTTTAATTTCAAACTGTAAATTTGACGTTCAAAAGTGCCTTTTAATGGTCTAGTTGAAATAAATGAATTGACTTTGATGATTTTTAAAAGTACTCATGTGGAAACACAAGCCGGTGACATATACACTAGAATTAACCGCATAAAATTAGTTCACTCCCAAACTTACGTGAAACAAATCGCGGTGGTACGTAAGTTAGGACGTTTTTTACATAGCTAAGATTAGGTAAAGAAAATCGAAATCAATTTGACTTATTAAATCTTTACTTTCAGACAGCGGATAAATTTAAAATCACGGGATTCAAGTGCGATATCAATACTAATATATACATTTGAGATTGACCCGAAATAGCTCTACCTACTCCGACCACTGGCCATCTTACAGTGCTTAAATTTAATAAATTAATAAATAAAAAGGCCGATTTCTCACTTACTAACTTTTAACTCAAAAATACAAACAGCATATTCAAATATTTTCCATACAAAGGCTGTCAGACTGCCATAAATTTATATTTTACTAGCTGCTGCCCACGGTTCCGCCCGCGTGAATGTCGGAATTTATCCCAAGGGAACATACTCTTGGGATAAAAGTATGCTATGTGTTATTCCAGACTATTATCTACCTCTGTACCAAATTGATCAAATCAAGATCCGTTCTGCCTTTAGGATGTGATTGAGTAATAAACATCCAAACCTCCAAATTTTCGCATTTATAATATTAGTATAGATAAAGATTTAAAAGAAAACTAACTATTCACGATTGAATAATCTGCACTAAAATAAAAAAATATATATAACCAGAGAGTTACGTGAAGAAGTGGAGAGACTGCGCGCTAAGCTTGCAGCTTGCAATGGAAGTGTGGACAACAGGTAATTACGATGCAATATTGAGCGCGCTTCTAAATGGGTTATATTACACGTATATTTGTCAGCAATATTTTCATACTGGAAATCTAAAGCAGCACTGCCCTGTCAATATTTTCGATGTCTTTGATAACTCATCGCTATTTGGCGAAATATTTGACCAAATTCATCCCACTACAATACTTTTTGATTCAAACCTATAAAAATAAAATATGGCCCGTTTAGAAGCGGTTTTCGATCTCCTATTTAACCATGAGCATATTATTTTAACACTCAAAAAAAGAAATTCATATTCCAGCTATCCTTCTACACCGAAGCGCGAGAAACCCAAGCCTGTAGTGAATGGGTAAATATAAAACTTACGTGGGTCACAATTAAAGTTTTTAGACAATAAAAATGGAATGATGTAGAAGCCTGTTAATATTGTTGTTACCTTTCGAAGTAGTCTCCGTTCCTTTCTAAGCACCGTCGCATGCGATGATGCATTGACTGAAGCAGTGGGCCCACTCTTCTTTAGGGGTCGCTTCCACGCCTATTCAAACGCAGCCACGGTATCTTCAGGGTTTATAAAACGAATTCCTCTAAGTTTATCTTTTATTTTTGGAAATTAATAAAAGTCAAAGTAAGCAGGGGCCCAAGTCTGCTAATTATATTTAACTCACATGCTATTGAAATTCAATTGAGAGTCAATCACGACTCCATTAC
Organism: Mamestra configurata; assembly: GCA_002192655.3. NCBI lineage: Eukaryota > Metazoa > Arthropoda > Insecta > Lepidoptera > Noctuidae > Mamestra > Mamestra configurata. The sequence continues at coordinate 27,219 of NDFZ01003585.1, forward strand.
GATTAGAACAAATTTGGTATTCTGCAAAAACTTGTATGTAAGCTCAATGGAGTCGTAATGGAATCGTAGTGTAAGTGTGATTGACTCTCAGTTGAACAGTTATAGGTGTTGCCATTCAAAATCTACCAAGAAGCTGAATGAGTGAATGAACTATTGGTTTGATTTAAATATACGTTTTTATCATTTTCTGTGATTCAATTACGAACTATATTGTCTGCAATGAATCGCCTTGTCGATAAAACATGACTTAAACGATGTTAGAAAGACTTTATTTCAAATACGGTGGCTGTATTACATAATTATCTATGACCAGGTTGAAAATTAAAAAAAAACATCTGTCATCTTGCACGTCAATGTCAATGTCACGACAAATTTATTGTTACCGCCTTACCGGTATCGGTTTTGTTTGAAGTTCCGTCTGAAAACAAAATCAACAAAATACATCTTATTATTTAATTGGTTTATTGGATGTTGGATATCTACAGTAAATTTCTAATCGGTAAGTACTCGCCAAATTATATTTTCACATCTATAGAACTTTGTAAAAACATTTTACAATAGGTACCTATTGTAAAATGTCGCGGACGAAGTCGCTGGCGGAAGCTAGTAAAGTATACATACAAAATACAAGAAATATTATAGCACTTTACTAACCTTCAAATTAGGTGATATTGCATCTTTCCTCCGTTGTCGTGGTAGCAAAGGTGTGAGCTTAATTGTCAGGGCCCTCACTTCCGCTTTTCCAAGGCGGAATGTTTTAATAAATTCCGCATAGGGTAAATCTTCCACGGCATCCACCGTTTCCCTCATCGAGGCCCGCTTTTTACGGCGCTGAGTCAAAAGGTGACGGCGGCGATCTTGCGCATTAGCTAATGCTAGAATACGCCATCGTAACAATGACCGCAGCATCTTTTCAGTATCTTTTTTAATATTTTTCGTTGAGTGGCTTGTAAAATCCTAAGATTATCTATTGTTGCACAATCGTACTTCAATAGTAAAATTGACACTAAGATTCAATTGAGTGTCGATTGATCTAAATGTCAAACATACGTCAAATAAGTGTAGAATACCGATTAAGTCCACAATCGATTTACAATTGTAACACGATTGAAGAGCAGACTAGCAATTATTCTGATAGCAGTTCAATGGAATGTCACTGGAAAACCATTGGTCTTAAATTAGTAGCGGAATACCAAATGTAGTTAAATCTGCTACTGAGATCCAATTGATATTCAATTGAGCCATTCTTAAATTAGCAGACTTGGGCCCCAGGATGACTCACTAACTCCACAGCTTCGATAGACAAATATCGATAGTCCGCCTGGTGGAGTGTGCAGGAGCGTTGTCTTGGTGGGGGAGGAGGATCCTGCTTCTTCGGCGCTGCTGTCCAACAATTTCCAAGACAACTGTTAAACAATTACTGACATACCAATCTGCAGTAACAGTCCTTTAACTTCTAGGAAAATTGTTGCCAACGGTGGACACATCATGCGCGTGAGAGCCCTCACGACGGGTGATGCGGTGCCCCGGGGCAGGGTCATCTTGTCGGTGTCTCTTGACATCGCCAATGCCTTTAACTCCCTGCCCTGGAGTAGCATTAGGCAGGCACTCCGGTGTCACCGGATGGCCGCACTACCTCCGTAACGTGGTTGAGGCCTATTTGACGGACAGGGACATTATCTACCCCGGTCACCGGGGAGAGTGAAACCGACAACAGATGTCATGCGGTGTTCCACAGGGTTCGGTTCTGGGGCCGCTCCTGTGGGACATCGGCTACGATTGGGTGCTGCGCGCCGACCTCCCTAGCGGCGTCGTCCGGACGACACGCTGGTTCTGGCACAGGGGGGGTCGCACCAGGCGGCGGCCGACCTAATGACACGCGAGGTCGGGATAGTCGTGGAAGGATCCGGCAATTGGGTCTCGAGGTGGCCCTGCATAAGTCGAGGCCATATGCAACAGGTCACCAGCAGGATTCCAAGTAACGGTAGGAGGGATTCACAACGGCGTCGGGTCGACGATCAAGTACCTGGTACTCGTTTTCGACAGCCGAACTTCGAGGAGCACTTATTATATTATGGGGCCCCAGTGTGGGCGCTAACGCTGAAGGGGCGACCAGCCCGCCAGCTCAACTCGTCCCAAAAGGTCATGGCCATCCGGCTGGCCCGGGGATACCGCACGGTCTCCGGCGAGGCGGCGAGCCTCCTTGTCGGGTTACCGCCATGGGATCTGGAGGCGAGATCTCCCACACACGTTTACGCGAGGCGCGTGGCGGTGCTTCGCCGGGGCGAAACTCCTCCGGGACACGGTGGAGGTCTGTCCTGCTTGGGCTGAGCACCGCCGTGTCCTCGTCGAGGCAATCGGCGGTAAACCAGAGCAGCATACAGCAAATGCTTTTGGCACAATTAATGCGCCCATACGTTTACCTACATTGTACGCACATACGAGAAGCATTTGCTTCTCGGCGCAATTCGCTGCGTGACAGCCAGTGCGCCCGCACGTAAACAAGATTAAACTCATTCATTATTTGCGGTGCGGAAGCAAAAATGAAAGACAATTTGGAATTTTGTATTGCTTTTAGCATAGTATACGGGGCCCACTAGGGTCTGAGCCTGCCAAGGTTGCGGAATTGGTTCGAAAGAGTCACCGCGGCCCTGGAACGCAAAGGGCATTCCGAGGAACACGGATGGGTTTTAGTCAGTAAGAGTCTGACACTCCCTTCAAGAAGCATTTGATGCTTTCCTATCTTTAGCAATTGCCTCATCAAAGTCATCTTCATCGGAAGACGACATAGCACTATTTACGTTATAGGTGTGCGTATTTTCGCCGCAAATGTCGGTAAGCAGATAGTGTACAGTGTTTGCTATTAGCTTGCTGCTCTGGCGAACGCAACACGAAAGTCGTAATAAATTATTGAGTCATAAAAAATTACATAATATGAATTCGTTACCTACACATCTCCAGATTCCCTTAACTGATTCGAAATGTTAATAATTTATTCATCGATTGGTTTTCTTACTGGCCTTTTTTAAAAACTTTCAGTGTGACCCCCGTACACGAGATCACTTTTTGATCATTTTTTGAAAATACTATTGATTTCCTTATGTTTTAGGAAAAAAAGCATCGACTCACCCGATGGAGCACAAGACAAAGGACTGCTGGTTGTTTGGTAAGCATTCCGTTATATCTTCACCGCTTATTTTGTAGTTTATCAGTAGCTCGTAGTGAAATGGATCGATCTTTGAGGTTAAGCAACGCTTGCCGAGGGCAGTCTGTGGGTGGGCCTGAAATGGGGAAGTTATGCAGCATTAGGCCGCTATCTCACTGGCGTTTTACGGGCGTTGGCGTTTCGCTAACTGTTGCCAAAAAACGCAACGTTAACACCGTGTTGACGTAACATTAACTTTGGCCACTAAAGGCTCGCGACGTCGAGAAATGCCAACGATCGTAAAACGCCAGTTATAGCGGCCTTAGAATAGTAACTTCTTCTTCCACTGACTGAGCTGTCGTGGTCAAATCACATAATTGTCTGGCGGCTGTCTGAAATTCAGTCAAATATTATTGCCNGCTGCTTCTTCTGAAGCTGTCGTGGTCAAATCACATAATTGTCTGGCGGCTGTCTGAAATTCAGTCAAATATTATTGCCCGATCAGTCGATACAGTTGACTCGTGTCTCTGTTGTAGGAACGACGGCAGTCGCGAGCGCATGCGCGCGCGCTGCGTGGACGACTGCTTAGTACTGAGCAGCGGGAACAGGGAGCTGCGCGGGAGACTGCTATCCGTCGACGCCAAGAACTTGCCGCACAACGAGGCCAACAGGGCTTTTGTTGTAAGTATCACATATCTAGAAAATACAACTGTGTGGACCGAAATAATATTAGTTTGATTCCGTCGACATTATACATACCACTCCTTGTCACACAATAATTAAAATATTTTAATAAAATTTTCATAATGTAAGTAACGTTGTAATTCCTCCAGGCAAAGCTGGATAGCAGTGACCGCGGCTCGTCGGTGGCGGTGGTGTGCGGGAACATCTCAGAGCGCGCGCAGTGGGTGTCGCGCCTGCGCCTGG
>NDFZ01003586.1:0-11004 GCA_002192655.3 Mamestra configurata
TACATCACATCACCTGCGACGATCTTTTTACACTCCTTTTGCTTCGTCTAAGTTCATAGATCCTTCTTCATTCACGCCCGCTGGTAGTGAGCACTACGATCCCAACCTTGATAAAGAACACACCACCTTCTCTCGTCTGCTTTGTAAATAACTTTTGTTTTGTGTAACTTTTTGTTTTTTGTTAGCAGTTTTCTTAGTTATTTTTTATTTATATTTCTTACTATTCTCTTTCTCAAAAGATTAAACTTCTTAGTCAACACACACAATTTACAAAATCTTGAACACATGAAATATAAGTATCTTAGTAGACATTCATATAGACTTCCACTATTTCTTATAGGTTAATGACTGTATATTTGTACAAATATTTTTAATTGTTGGTTAAGGTATAATATATTATTATATCATCGAAAACTATTTGATGTTTGCCCAAATTTCGACTGCTGAAATATATGTGAAAATATTATTTTGTATGTGTGTTGCTTTTTATTGTTCGAGTTTTCAAGATTGAAAAAAACTTTGTCAGTTTTCAAGATCCTTAATGAATCTTGAAAAAACTGACAAAGTTTTTTTATCATAAAGTCTCCTAGCTGTTATGTTAATGTAGATATTATAGAATTCTTTCGTAGTGTATTTTCAGTTTACAGAGGTTATAAGTTTTCCCTATAATTTAATACTACATGCACCTTCAGTAATATATCTTATACAACTAATCGGTTTACTAAAAAAGGTGATGTTTGGTAATATAGATATGATTGTTTTACGATGATAATATTTCAAACAAAGCAGCATACACAATTTTCAATAACAACGGTCTTTCACTTTTTTTTTATTATGATCCGATAAGTTCGTAAGTTCCTTTTAAATTAGATTGACTGTAAATAGTTGCATATGTATTTTCTAACATGCCTTTTTAATTTTTTAAATGATTCTTAATAGTCGACCGTACAAATACATAATTATTAAAAATCTATTTTGTTTGGTAAAACAAGCGAAGTCTTGCTAACTAATTTATTTGACCCTGTTTTGCGAATGCCTGGACAGGCCTACCAAGGTACTAATAATTGGAAAACAAGACAAGGTTTACTAAAAAATGAGGATTTCCTGTCTTATAAAAAATACCTACTGACTCGTACGAAACGAGTCAGTAGGTATATTTTATAAACTTGCCTATTGATACAATAAAGAAATAAATTATTTTGAATTTCAAACACGCATACATGCAAGACTTGTTATTTTAAGAGGATCTGAAATATATGGGTAATTTTATAAATCTGTTGTTTCATTTTTTATTTTACTTGTTCATTGTCGTAACACAGCGCAGTAAAACCACAAAATAGGAAACATTTTAAACTCGGCAAAACAACTCAAAAGTCATTTGAGGATATACTAACTGCAACTTATGGCTTGGCACAATACAGAAAAATAGACAAAAGAGTTAAAAGAAGTATTCGATCGGATGCACGACTCTAAAACAACAGATGAGTGCAAGTAGCTCCTGGCACCAATATCTTTGAAATGAGCAAAGTAAGTATACAGAAAGGACGATCATCTATTAACAAAATCAGAGACAGCTCAGGAGTGACATATTGTGAAAAAGACAAGGTCCTAAACATTTGCACAAATTTTTAATAAAATGTACCTCCAATCACAGGTTATGAAGTACACTACGCATAGAGAAGTAAGAAATTTTCTAAAATTCCTGGTGAAGACGGCAACTGTACGGAAGCCCTCAAGACCGGGGAGTCAGAACTATTTCCAGTAATCACTAATTTAAATTTCCATGCTTTATGCTGATACAATGTCCACAACATTTTGCCACTCCCTGATAGTTCTACTGCACAAAAAAGGCGATAAAAACGACATAAATAGTATCAATGCGACACAAGATCAATAGACATATTGGTCTTGTGTTGCATTTATACAAAGCGTTTGTGAAAGTTATTGAAAACCGCATTTAACAACAGATACAACACTAGATAACACTAGATTCCCACCAAACTCTTGAACAAGCTGGAGTCTTGCTACCACGAACCACCTGCACTCCCTTTTTTTTTTGTTTTCGGGGGGAAATCCTCATGGAAATCCTCCACCCTGGGGCGGGTGGAGGGGTCTGTCAGACTCTTACTGACTAAAACCACCCCAGTATTCCATCTCCCACCTACGCCGGGGATCGCGGGAACGTATGCGACATCCGCAATCCCCGGCTGGTGCCGGCCCGCATCTGCGGGCCACCTCGCATCGGCGAGGGGAGTGAGGTGTTTGATCCCTTCGCTACGTCAAAGAGGGGCGCACGGGAACACCACGCGCCGCCACCTCGAGTCCGGATGAATGGGGGGCGACGGACATCCCCAAGTCCGCCGCCCCTAGACCCAGTTAGGGGGGCCGGAAGAACCAACTTATCAATGAGTTAATTATATATCTTTGTATCTGGCACTCGTTGATTATGCAAAGCCATTCGATAGTATCAACCATGATGCCTACCTACATGAAGATACTTAAGATCATCAACACTCACAGTATAGCTTCAATGAAAGTGAAGATTGCAGGACTATCTTTTTCAATTAAAAGAGGATTCAAGTAGACCCGTTGTCCCAAAAACTCTGTAGTATTTAAATCCTTGGCACAAAGTTGGACAGAAAAAGATGAGTCATCGGTTAAAACAAGCCTCGAGATTGCACTTAGGATGATTATGTCAAAGACCAAACTCATAACTTGCATTAAAAGGAGAATATACATTGCGGGTGAGGAGCTTTCATATGTCCAGGATTAGTATATACATATCTTGACCAAATAGTTTCCTTTCAGACGCGACATGAACAGAAGTTGCTTGACGCAACAAAAGTGCCTGGACGAGCTTTTTGTCAATAAAGGATCTTCTCAAAGGAGATCTCCCGCTATGACTCAAACGGAGCATTATGGACATGTTTACTCTCTCCATAATCACGTACGGTGCACAAAACTAGTACAGAGGTCCAGTCTTTAGGTTTGCCAGCGACCTATGGAGTGCAGTATTTTGGAAGTTCGAATTTGGGACCGTGTAAGGAACACAATACCGACTGCAAACCAAAACTAAAATCACAGTTAACCGGAAGGCTGCTTTTCTTAAGTGAGAGACTTCAGACGTGTCTGCCATATGTCACATGATCTGTGGGCTAAAAGAACCACTAATTGGGTCCCTTTCAATGCTAGGCGACATCGCAGTAGCAAGGCTATGATGAAAAATAAGCCTAATTAATCTATATGATTATATAAAATGCTTTGTCCTGACTGATGGATCAACGCACAACCTAAATCGCTGGTCGTAGGAACGTGAAATTTAAAGGAAAAATACTATATATCGTGTAGGCATCCGATACGAAAGGATTTTTGAAAATTCATTCCCAAAGGGGGTTAAATAGGGGTTGGAAGTTTGTATGAAAAACCTTAGCCATTATTTTTTTAAATTTGGTACAAATATTGGCCTAAGTAAAAAATAAAGATAGCCATCATTAGTTTTTTACAACTACCCTCAATTGGCGATTTAAGACGTGTTAAACTTTGTATCATTTTCTTGTAGAAAAATCTTATTCCTTGGGCAGTGAAACTTGGTACGAATATTAGCCGAAGTGTATAATAAAGGTTGTCATTATTAGTTTTTCACAAATATCACCAAAAGACGATTTTGATATGTTATTACAATGTGTGTAACGATTATTCTTCTCTATTCTTCTCTTCTTCTTTACATAGTTTGACAGCTTACCTCGTGATCACTTCGACATGTTTACTGCCGGTCGATTCTGTGTTCTGTCTTGGGTGAAGTGATTACGAGGTGAGCTGTCAATCCATACAATCAAGATGTCACGTGATCACGTAGTGAGCTGTCATTCCATCTTGATTATATGGATTGTCAGCTCAGCTGGTGATCACTTCACCCATGCCTTCACTTCGAAATGTTTACAGAATCGACCGGCTGTAAACATGTCGAAGTGAAGGCTTGGGTGGGGTGAAGTGATCACGAGGTGAGCTGACAATCCATATAATCAAGAAGTCACGTGATCACGAAGTGAGCTGTCATTCTATCTTGATTATAAGGATTGAGCTCAACTCGTGATCACTTCAACTCAAACCATCTCTTTGATAGGTTTACAGAATCGACCAGCTGGAATCGACTGGCTGGACTGTATGGTATTGTTCATGGGGATTTTGATTGTATCCGTATAGTACGTACCCTATTTGCTGTCAATACCTGTCGAACATATTTTGGTTTGCGCTGCCCTATCCGTGGAATGGTTTTAAAATCCATGTTATGAAAATTATTATTTACCAATAATGTTATTAGGAATGTAAGCTAGTCTAGATTTTATTATTAATTTGTTTTTAATGTTAATTATACTCGGTTGCTAAGCAATAAATTAGAATTTCTATTTTGCATATTGTTATTAATTATAATTAATGTGAAGTAATTATATATAACCCATCTAGTGGCACACAAAATCATATTTTTTTTTCTTTTTTTAATATGCGGATGTCAAAGTTAAAAACGTCATCATTTGCAGTTTAAATAATAGTATAAAATTAATAAAGTGATGATGTAGTGCAATATTGTTAATATTTTGTATTTTTTCTGTTCAACCACATATTATAGCTGTTTATTAACCCTAAATAAAATAAAAATAAAATAAAACGGCTAAGACTGTTCTTGCATTTGATCCCGCACTGGCTGGGGTCAAGACCTCAACCTTAAGTGACCATAGTATTATTTGAATGAACCGTTGCGCACTACGTCCGATCTGAATCCGTCAAAATACTGTCCGAGAAAACTCGGACCAAACTCGGATGTTGTTTACTCACTACCTCCGATCCAAATCCATGATTCAGACGTCATTTTACAAACCAAACTGACTTGCCGTGCCCGCCGGCGGCGGCGGCTCGCGGGCTGGGTCACGTCACCCCCCGCCCGCCGGACCCTCTGCCTCTTTTCACGGACGCAGCTCGGATTCGGTTCGGACGTAGTGCGCAACTGCTCATACAAATAATACTATGGCCACTTCGGTCCGTCAATTATCTTATCTGAAATGGAGATTCTCGGATGACGGAGAGAAATCGGATGACGGAAATTGGGTGTAGTGCTTAAGCTACCATACAAATTATTCTACGACTCCGCCGGACCGTCTTTTCACGGATACTGATTGGATTCGGATCGGACGTAGTGCGTAAGCGCTCGCGCTCTGATTGAAATAAGAAATCAGGTGACAGCTTTGTATACACAATCAAGCATGACGCTACTGAATGCGATTATGTAATTTTTCATTTTCTTACACTCTTTAGCAAGTCATGGCAATATTTACAATATATAATTAGATCCAAGGAATTAATTAAGAGAATTTAACTTGGTAATAAATTGAATACGCGATGATTTTATATTTAGTTTTGGTTTAGTGGTGTAGCATCGGGATTGTCTTATTATTTATTTACTAGCAGTCCAGGAATTTCTCGTTCCTGTATATCTTTATTTCTCCTTAGAAAAATATTAAATAATTGTGTGATAATTAAGAGTTAGAATTTATTTAAGTCGAGATGGCGGCGCTCCTAGGGAAGATAAGGGAGACTTACCAATATGTTTTTTATGACTTGTGTGGTAAGATATTTAGATATTTATACATTTTTTTCTTGTCTTTTTTTACTCCCTCTACTATTGTCATCCTTCAATTGGCCTCTTTTATTGACATTAATCGAGGATTTATTTCCTTTGTCATAACGACTGAGTCGAGTGGTGGTCCTTCAAACTGACTTGGAATGCCTGAGCTTCGCATGTAATGGGCTGCTTCTGTGATATACCTAACAGAAAAACCTAAAAATGCCTTTTTCCCGACTGAGACCCCAGGACCCAGGACACTTCGTGGTCGAACAATCATGCTTAAAACATTCTTTTGTGAGCCTTTCCTTACTTATGTATCATTAATACCCTAAAAATCTTAACACTGGGATAAAAGGGGAGTGAGAAAAAGTGTTGAAGTTGATGACAAAAGAAATCAACCCATTGACAATCGACTTCTTTAACTTCAACTGGCAAAAAGTGATAAAAATAACTTCTGGAAAACTAATCTCGTTAATTTTCATTCATCATTCATACACAGCCCTCTTTTTCTGTTTCCCCACGCTCCTGTGCCACCCTCATGCAGGTTCATCCCACGATGCACGACGGCAGCAATGTCGTCAGCCCATCCCATCAGTCCTTTGATATCAATCAGTCTCTGCTTGTCTTAACATGTGCCCAATATCGTTATAAAAGCTTAAAATCATCGTAACGAAAAACACGCCTGCCATGTCTAAAAGTTAACTAAAAAGAGCATTCTACCAAAAAATTTAAAACTATTGAACAACTTTTTTATTGCAGACCTTGAAAAAAATGTTTCAAAAAACTGTGCCCCGACTCTTTGTTTTTTATTTCATACCTTTCAGTGATAAAACAACATTTTGATTGAACAAGCAACGCGAAATTAAATCGATTTCTAATTGATCATACCACATTCACTCTAAGATTTTAAGAGGCGATTTAGTACATGTAGAGACTGAAAATTCAAAAGGTTAGGTAGCAGACTAGAATAGAACAGAATATTATATAGTAGAAAAAAAATATTCAGCACAGACACAAACGTACATACATCAACAGAGACAAAGTAACAGAACGTTTACTCCTGACGGTATTACATTTTCATTCAAGAAAGAAAGTATAATTAAATGTTTAAATTATGTAATCTCTAAAAGCACTGTTTTGATTACAATTTTTTTTCAAGGAACCTACATGCCAAATTCCAGTAGTTTTGGCTATACGTTGTCTGTCAGTCACTCAGTAACGAAAGTGTTTTATATGTTTCGATGTCTTTTAAGGCCAGTCTTTGAGCAGGAGTTGAATTTCTTCCGCCATCTTCGCATTGTTCTCATGTTGTCTGGCATTGCAATCTTGGTTCTTTCGCCTATTTCAAGTTTGACATGCAGCCATGTCCAGTGTCCGGCTCAATCTTAACTTCTTTGAGTTCTGTAAGTTCTTTATCTTGGAAATTACTGTTACGATTAAATTTTTCTCCCTATGTAGAAAACTGAATATAGCTCTCTCTCTCTCTTTCAACTCCTTCTCGAAAAAGTTCTTAACTTAGATATCAGGCGTATCCGTATCAGGTTTCATAAAATCCAATCATTTAAAAAAACCGCTTCACAACTTTCAAGAAAAACTCACGTTTAAATTTGTTTTTTTTTTCTCTACAGACCCCAGAACTGTGGACTGGTGGCCATCGCCCCTAATCGTAATCACCGTCATACCATTCTACTTATACTTCTCAAACAGTTTGGGACCGCGACTCATGAAAGACCGAGAGCCGTTCAAGTTGAAAAGCGTCATATTCTATTACAATATATTTCAAATACTTATATGCGCCTATTTATTTTGTGAGGTAAGTTTTGGAGATGTTTTTTCTTATATTTTTTTTTCCTGACTATATTTTGCCAGCGGCTTCACCCGCGTCGATGTTGACAATTATCGCAAGGTGTACTGATCTGCGACATGGTCTCCCCGTTTGCTTTATCTATATATATAAAAATGAATCCCTATTTCCCATGGTCACGGCATCACGCGTGAAGGGCTGTACCAATTTCGCTAATTCTTTTTTTGTTGTGTTTGTTATTGTCAGGAGAAGGTTCTTATGAAAGAANCTACTGATCTGCGACATGGTCTCCCCGTTTGCTTTATCTATATATATAAAAATGAATCCCTATTTCCCTTGGTCACGGCATCACGCGTGAAGGGCTGGACCAATTTCGCTAATTCTTTTTTTGTTGTGTTTGTTATTGTCAGGAGAAGGTTCTTATGAAAGAAAATTTTGAAAACAAATACATCGGGGCGGGCCACTAGTTCTTTATACTATTTATTGTAGGGTAGAAGTATAAATGACTTGTAAATGCTTTCTTTCCTTTCATGTCCCATCCCTTTCCTACATGCGCACTTGGACTATAGCCAACCTTGTCATCGCCGACGGTGTGACTGTGGGAATAATATCGTTCAGTGTAACAAGCGTAGCGTAACTGGAACAGTCTCTCTTTATTCTACTATTTCCTTTTTTTCTGATGCAAACTGCTGCTAAAGCATCTTTGCCGCGAACAATGTAATATGAACCGCCTTCTGTAAAAAAGCTCGACTGAAACACTAAGAAGTGTGTGAATAAGTGCGTGCTGCCTTGGGGTCCGTAACTTAACTTCGAGAGCCATATATGTTCGATTAATGGAAAGTCGACTGAACGATTGTTCGAATGGAATTTATTGCGAAACAACCTTTTATCGCCAAACGCTACTTCGACTGAACAATTCATCTAATATTTATTAATCGACGGACTGCTCTTTCGAATGAGTTTTAGTTATCGTTTAATAACGGATCCGCAGCCTTGCTCTGCTGCTGGACTCGGATCTTCTGCCTACGTTGAAGACATTAGTGACGGTAAAACGACAGGTTAGTGCAGCATGTGTCCTACCAAACTTCCTTTTGTCCAATGTCATAATTTCATCGTCCTAATTCGCATAGCATTTACAGGGTCACGTACATCATACCTACGTACTTTTCAAACCCCACACCGCCATATAATCCAGTATTTTAAACCAGATCACTACGTCTTGGGATGTTTTGCTATCAACGTTATAATTTCGCCCAAATAGTGGTGTTAGGCGCCACCACCAAGTTTCATTTAAATTCATTAAATGATGATGATGATGATGTTCCTTTAATTTTTACATGATTTATGGACAATGTCTGACATTATTTAAAAAAATGAATTTATTTATTATTATTATTTAGCCGTTAAGACGTAAAGACCTTACACATGTTTACTTTATGTAACCTTACACATGTATAATATTGGATATAATATTGATTTTGGATTAGACCGTTTTTTTTTTTAACATGGGTTTGCTCTTGTTTGTCCAGGTCATAGATTGGCACAGATGATTCTTTACGTCAATATCACCTGGTGGCAAGCGATGGAGTAGTTGACGATAACTCAAAAAGTGTTTGCTAATGGATTTATTTTCTATTTCAGGGCACTTCTGCTGGTTGGTGGCCATTTAGTAATGAATGTAACTGGACTTGCCAGCCAGTGGACATGGCTGATATCCCAGCTACTCGAAGAGTAAGTATCACTTTGCAATCATTTTAACCCAGTGAACTGAATGCTTTGCAAACTTGGCTGACATGAATTGAGATCAGTTTAGCATACCTTTACAGTTATCAGAGGCCTTATTCATAAAATCAATAGATTTCTGCTGCCTGAAAATAAATGANCTGGACTCGGATCTTCTGCCTACGTTGAAGACATTAGTGACGGTAAAACGACAGGTTAGTGCAGCATGTGTCCTACCAAACTTCCTTTTGTCCAATGTCATAATTTCATCGTCCTAATTCGCATAGCATTTACAGGGTCACGTACATCATACCTACGTACTTTTCAAACCCCACACCGCCATATAATCCAGTATTTTAAACCAGATCACTACGTCTTGGGATGTTTTGCTATCAACGTTATAATTTCGCCCAAATAGTGGTGTTAGGCGCCACCACCAAGTTTCATTTAAATTCATTAAATGATGATGATGATGATGTTCCTTTAATTTTTACATGATTTATGGACAATGTCTGACATTATTTAAAAAAATGAATTTATTTATTATTATTATTTAGCCGTTAAGACGTAAAGACCTTACACATGTTTACTTTATGTAACCTTACACATGTATAATATTGGATATAATATTGATTTTGGATTAGACCGTTTTTTTTTTTAACATGGGTTTGCTCTTGTTTGTCCAGGTCATAGATTGGCACAGATGATTCTTTACGTCAATATCACCTGGTGGCAAGCGATGGAGTAGTTGACGATAACTCAAAAAGTGTTTGCTAATGGATTTATTTTCTATTTCAGGGCACTTCTGCTGGTTGGTGGCCATTTAGTAATGAATGTAACTGGACTTGCCAGCCAGTGGACATGGCTGATATCCCAGCTACTCGAAGAGTAAGTATCACTTTGCAATCATTTTAACCCAGTGAACTGAATGCTTTGCAAACTTGGCTGACATGAATTGAGATCAGTTTAGCATACCTTTACAGTTATCAGAGGCCTTATTCATAAAATCAATAGATTTCTGCTGCCTGAAAATAAATGATTTATTTATTATCACTTATACAGAGTAGGGCCGCGGGTTCTCGCTATGTAGTCTTTTTCAATAAATTTGAGAACTCTTTAAATTCGAAATCCAGAGGCCCTGAAATTTCCTTAAATACAGGGTTTCCCAAGACTTTGGCACATGGAGGGAAAGTACCTTTAAATATTGTAGGTGAAAAAAAAATCTGAATTAAGGCTTCTTTTTTTATTTTAAAAACAATACGAACTACATTTAAAGAAGTTTTAACGATCGCCTGTCAATTGTTTATTTGAATAATAAACCATTTACGGTCGGTCAGTCAAAAACATGAAGCTATTTCCACGTTCGAAAGCGTAGATCTCTATGGAGAAGAACTTGCGAGAAACTCCACGGACGCTCTTTTAAATCATGTTATTTATATAACAAAAATCATAGTTACGTTATACTTTTAATTTTTATATGATATATGGACAATTTCTGAAATAAAATGAATTTATTATTAGGTATTATTATTATTATATTATTATTATCCTTGTTGCTTCTACATGTGAGGACAACGTAATGATAATAGAAACTTATTACAACAATTCAAAATATAAAGATTAAAATAACCCAGTGGCAGTTAAGAGATGACCAGTCTCAACTGACGCGTGTATCGGCACCATTTGGACAAATCTTTGTGTGATGAGCATGATCATTTGTTCTGTGTCTGGGTGTAATTTGTCTATAATATGTATGTATTTAGAAATATATAAGTATGTTTATCAGTTGTCTGGTTGCCATAGCACAGGCTCTGCCTAGTTTGGGATCGGATGACCGTGTGTGAGTTGTCCCAAGATA
>NDFZ01003586.1:11116-31319 GCA_002192655.3 Mamestra configurata
GATATAAAAATATTTAAAAATATAAAAAATAGTAGCCCACCGGTATCGGGAACAGGGTCCAAGCTACCGGTGGTCAGGGCCCCTGAGAGAGGAACCTCCTAACTATGCGCGCCGTGTCCAGGAGTACTGCTTTCTGGATCAAGCCCTTGATCCAGCTGCCCAACGAGAGCCTCTTTAGATGTTGGTCGAGGCTCTTGGCAATTATGCCATTGACCGTCATGACTATCGGCACAATTACTGCTGTGTTCACATCCCACATGTCGACAACCTCGCGAGCCAAGTCAAGATACTTCGTTTGTTTATCTTTCTCAGACTTCACGAGGTTCGCGTCATGAGGGACTGCTATATCAACAATCATTGCGTGACGCTCTAGTCGATCTATCACCACTATGTCAGGCTTATTGGCAACAATAGTCCTGTCAGTGATGATAGACCGATGCTAATACAACGTGCAATTGCCATTTTCGAGAACTGGGTCGGGCACATACCTATAGTACGGTACTTCCGATTCCACAAGATTGTATTTAAGAGCAAGTTGCTGGTGGATAATCCTGGCTACAAGGTTGTGCCTGTGCAAATATTCTCCGTTAGCCAGACTAGTACAACCGGAAATAATGTGGCGGATGGATTCCCCATTATTATTATTATTATTATTTAGCTCAACCATTTTGAAAGGAACTGAATGATCCAACACGAGCATCATCATCAGCGAGACATTTGTGTGACATCCTCTCAACTGCCATACTCGTTAATTTAATAGTTTTCAATGACCAAGTAAGTAAAAACGAGACATTATTGTAAAGAAAGAATAAATAAATTATAATTGGGAATATGAGAATAAAACAGGGTGAGCATCTCTTTTAAATACTAAAACCTAACTTGTGGTCCCAAGTGGCTGTGGCTGTGGAGCTGGACAGCTAAGCATTTTTATCAAGGATATAATCTTCCGGTTTATAATATGCTTGCCTACATAGTGTACGTTATGTGCATATTTTAAATTATCTCTCATTTCATTAGAGAATCTCGAGTGGTATTTTTTTATAAAATTTTACGCAATAACCCATAAAATAAGTGTGTACTTTAGCCAATCTGAACCGAGGTTGATCTAATTTGTTCTTCTTTATAGTATTCAAATCATGCCTGTCACTCATCTAACTAAAATTATGAAGATATTCCGAACATACATAATGTTTTCATAATTATGTGTATTGATAAGGTACCGACATATTAATGTTAATTGCGCTAACACTTCCCTTAGAAAATCGCGCTGGCGACGATTGTAAATGGCTCTAATAGCTCTTTTCTGCAGAATAAAAACAGACTCTGTGTCTGCAGCCCGTCCTCATAACAAAATACCGTAAGAGAGACCAGTCTCGCGGTATCTACATCAGTAAGCTGACGGATTTTTCTGACAACGTATTCTGCTGAACTTAGCCATCCTGCGAGTGATGTTAGGACCCCATTTTAGCCTTAAGTCGAGCGTGATCTCCAGGAAAACTGTGCTTTCGACAAACTAGTTCCTTTTTGTTCAACACTATTTCCCCATTACTACTTTTAACATAAAATTGTGATCAAACGCGGATGATATCGCGGGCAACAGCTAGTAAAGGAATATATTTGTATAAACATGATGTACATTAAGGAAATGATAAACAGTATCCGGTAAAAGTTTTATGATTCCTACTCAGGATTTTAAGCCCACTTATCTTTCCCCGAATTATGCAATGGCACTCGGCTGAAAGTCACAAATCTTCACCAAAATGTCATCGAAGTCGAAATCTAAAGCGGCTTCGGTGTATTTCCTCTCATTCCCAATAATTAAAATGGGTATAAGATTTTTCTGTATGGATTCAAACTGTCTCTCTTTCTGTGCCAGTGAGCCTATGGTTCGACATGTCCAGTTCAGGGCCGATCATTACCCGTTGTAGAGTTAGAGCCCACTTCTCGTTGGTTTTTGCTTTTGGTCCAACTTTATACAGCTCTATTGCTTAAATTAAGTTTGCTAGCAAACTCTCTTCCCCGGCTTACATCGCATCTAGAGAAGTGTTATCAATAGGTACACACACTTCAAATGAATAAAATTGAAGAGTGTTTATCATAGGGAACATACTCCCGGATAAAAGTATCCTATGTGTTATTCCAGACTATAATCTACCTCTGTGCCAAATTTCATCAAGATCTGTTTAGCCGTTCTGACATGATTGAGTAACAAACACTCATCCATCTAAATTTTCGCATTTATAATATTTATAATTGGTAATAAAGAAGATAAGTTTAGATATAGTAAAGATAATCCCATCAAAAACATAAGTGTGTGTGGAAGCCAAGTTCAATGTTAATAATATGCGTAATTGTCGACTTCAGCGACAAAAGAATTGAGATTTAAATGGATGTAAATTGAAATAAGATAAATTAAGGCGCAAGATTCGACTCAGATAGTTTGCACATACATTTTATCTTATATTTGGCTTAACTTATTATCTTTATGTTATTCGCAAGTTACATTTTTTATATTTAAAGGTCAACATTCACTCTCTTCTCAATTTTTTTTGTTAGTAAAAACTGTATAAGTCTATAAGTATAAGTCTCTAAGTATAACTGTATAAGTACACACTGACTTACAGATCAAACACCTAACGAAACGAGTGAGTGAGTCAGTCAGTCATAAAATTTCCGATTTCTAAACGTTAATATATAAATAACTGTTTGAGCTACATTTATGAAATTTTAATTTTTAGACAAACTAAAGGGCTTCATTAAATATGCCAATTTTCGAGTTGTGAAGGGGTCAAAAGTAGCTCGATATCGTTCGTGTATACACGGTTACTGCATTGCCATTTCCTTTTTCTTTGAACTTGGCTGGACACGCTGCCAAGTGTCTAGATCATAATTTACATTAATGTTTCAGATACACAATGCCGTTTGGTGGTACACAGTGGTGAAGTTCATTGACATGTTGGACACAGTCTTCTTTGTCTTAAGGAAGAAGAACAGACAGATCTCTTTTTTGCACGTGTTCCATCATTCCGCGATGTCTGTAGCGTCGTATATTGGTGTCAAATATTATCCAAGTAAGGAATGTTTTGGTCCTTGTTCTGTAGAAAAAATCACACATGAATTATTTTTTTTCTAAGCTTGCTACAAGACAAAAAAAAACACACTTAAATCATTTTTTTTTTAAGCTTGCTACAGGACGACCTGTAGCCTCATTTCTCTCTCATACCGTAATCATGGTGGTTTTAAGACGTAATGGCTCTGTTGAAAAATAGTTGTAATTATTATAGTTTTAGACCCGGTAAATGTTGCTCTGTCCAAATCCGACTTACTCAATATATAGAGGACGGGTATAAAAGGCTAAAAAAGAAAGGCTAGGTTAGTGTCGTATTTGTAGACCTGTCAGCGGCATACGACACTATTAACATTAAAAATTTACTCGCTAGAGTTTTTTCCTTAACTAACGACGAGTTTGACAATATTTTAAGCAACCTATTGCACAATCGTCGCTTTCGGTTGTGCTTTCAATCAGAAAAGAGTAGACGGCTCCGCCAAAAAAACGGTCTACCTCAAAGCAGTGGTCTGGCTCCCACGCTGTTTAGCATCTATTTCCACGACCAGCCCATAAGCAGCACACTGAACGCTTCCTGTTTGCTTAGGTTTGGCGGTGCTATCATCTACTTTCACGGAGGTTGCAAATACATTGGCAAAAGCACTCGAGTCACTTGGTAGGTACAGTAATGCACTTCGCCCGAACCCATCCAAAACGCAATGTTGCGCTTTCCATCTCCGCAATCTTTTTTCAAATAGTAAACTAAATATCACGTGGCGGGAAACTGACGTAAAACACTGCAATAAACCGAAATATCTAAGCATTGCATTGGACAGAGCCTTAACTGTTAATGTGCAATGCGACAACACGAAGCAGAAGGTTGGCTCTCGAAATAACCTATTGCGCTGACTTATTTCTACAAACTGGGAGCTGCACCCGATGTTTTTCGCACCACTGGCATGTCCTTATGTTTCTCTGCCGGCGAATTTGCGAGTCCAGTGTGGCACCGATCCACCCATGCAAAGCAAGTTGACATCGCCCTGAACGAGACGTGTTGAATAACTTCGGGTTGCCTTAAACCGACTTCGCTCAATAAACTCTACCCGTGGGTTAGTATTTCATCAACTCGTACCTACGTCCGAAATGCGCGTACACGAGCGCGATAATCCTACGGATGACGCGCTTGAAAAAAAGAGGACCAAGAATCGGATTCCCGCCATCCTCTCTACGATTACACAACAGTCCCGGGTAGGTTTAAGAGCGGGAAGAGTTTTCTTTGTTGCACAGAGGCCATTCAAGACCATCCACGTAATGTGTGGATGGTCTTGAATGGTGTGGGAAAAACATCATTCACCACCACCCGACTACTTGCAACCCTAGGAACATCTGCCAGCTGGACGTGATCTGCAGTGGCCTATATGGAACGCACTGATCGGTTCCGTACCCAAGTAGGCCGGTGCAGACAACCTGGCAAAATGGGGTACAATGGGGTTTCATTGACCGAATATGTTTGTGAAAATCTACAATAATATAACATAACAAATAAGAGAGCTACCATTTTTTTTTTTCAAAAATATTTTTTTAAAAAGTCTCTGCAGCAACGTATTCTAAACATTAAGCGAAATTTTAAACTGTGAAAAAGCGATTATATCGCTAGTAGTAAATGTGTAATATTTAAGTGTAAAAGTTATGCTGCGTGCATGATCTCTGAAAATATTAAGTGTAAAATAGTCTTTAAATTTTTCTTTTATTTTGTCTTGCATGATCTCAGCAAAAAAGTGTAATAAAGTTTTAAAATGATTTCTGTACCTAATTATCGGTAGTTGTGATCTTAATTTTAAGTTTTTTTTACATGCTGAAAATACATTATAATTTTGTTAATAGGTGGAAACAAAACCTATCATGGACCATGGACACACTTTAGGATGTGCGTTGTCTACACTTGGTTGTTATTGATAATAGTTTTAAAAAAACGTAACATTAATTACCAAATTTCCAGATGGACACGGCACTCTGCTCGGCGTCATCAACTGTCTCGTCCACGTTGTGATGTACACCTACTACCTGATAGCAGGACTTGGACCCAAGTACCAGAAGTATCTCTGGTGGAAGAAGCACCTTACTACCATGCAGTTGGTAAGTTATTACCCTCAATTCATAGTGAGGTTAAATATATGTATGTATTTAGTAACTTGGTAATTAATGGAGAAGCTCGAGGCTAAATAATAAAAGCCGTACGGGTCAAACTTCGGGGTGACCATCTATTACATAGCGAGTATCCTCTGTGCCTCGCAAAGCATGTCAAACCGTGGGTCCTAGCTGTCATTTGAACAACTTTGACAGTCGTTCCAGGTAGTCAGACACCAGCCTTGCCAAGGAGTATCTTATTATCCAGTTACTGGGTTGTGGAGGTCAAAAAGGCAGTTGTTCCATCTAAAAACTGGTATATGCATCTGATTAAACTGTAAGCCAATTCTAACATCGTTGGGGAGAGGCTAGGCAGATTAATGCACTTAATTGGTAATTTCGTATTTACAAATTGGCCCGTTCGCTCAGACCAAATTGCAAGGCAGTAGAGTAGAGTAGAGTCTCTATTTTCCGCACTTAGACTCCCATTCCGTCCGTTGTGCGTAGTTGTCCTGGCTAAGTTAGCCAGCCTAGCTCCGCCCAGAAGCATAAAAGTGTCCTGGGAGCTTCACAGGTTTCGTGGAGCGACCTCACCGTTCCGAGGATTAGTTCACGTGGGGTAGCCACGGCCTCGTATTCCAGGATAATGTGAACAGCTGATTCTTCGGCGTCAAAGCAGCCTCTGCACAGTGGGCTGTCCGTGGCGCCTATGTTAAAGAGATGTTTGTTTTGGTGACCCGTAACTGTTCCTTTTATTTTTATGAGGTTATTTCTACTTAGGCTGAATAGCTGTTTTGTTAGTCGGGGACGTAGACTTGGCATTGCCATTTTTGAGTGCCTGCAGTCTGTAGCCCGTGACCATTTGTTGTTGTGAATTTCAGTTTATCTCTGGCGAATTCATGTACGAAACTGTAAGAAAGGTAGGGGAAGGAATGGGTACAGGCCTAGCACTGCAATTTCGGAACCTCTCTTAGCAAGATCGTCTGCGGCGTCATTGCCTAGGGATCCACTCTGCCCCTTGATCTATTGGAGGGTGATTCTGTTAGACAGCGATATACTCTCCAGAGCCATTTGAGGGCATAAGTTTATTCGGTGTCCTTTCACATGGGGCAGCGATGAGAGGTTGGTTCTCAATCACCCAGTCCAGGATGCCTGCGTGGGGACTAGTATGGGTCTTGCCCCATATGCACAAGTGCATAAGCCTGATAGCTGCTCCTGCTATATTTACATGTCAAAGGGAGTTAATTGAAGGGCCATCTTCAATGCTGCAGTTGTTTTATTGGGTTGTCCTCATGCCAGTGAAAGCGGAACAAGCTAGCCTTTGGGACCGCTGCAGCCTAGAGATGGTGGTCCTAATTTCAGTCTTGATCCACCAAAAAAAGGTGCCATTAAACTTTTTTTTTGCATTGGTAAAGTGCGATTATGCTTTATGCTTGCTATCGAGGATCACTCCTAAGTATTTAACTTCTTATTTAAGTGTTAGTTTGGTGTTGAAAAGTTTAGGAAGTTTATGAGGCCCAAAAAACATTATTAGCTCTGTTTTGGAGGGGTTGACCGATAGTTCGTGTTTTGCACACCAATTCTCAATTATTTTGAAAGCTTTTCTCATGAGGTCACATAAGACGCCTTCTAATTGCAGGGGATTTCAACGTTACTGACGAAGTATGGCTGTGCAATTAATAGATACACCTGTGATTGACCCTTCAGGAAATACTGCTGTGATATTATATCATGCTAATTTTTTTTTCTCTTCTTCAGGTCCAGTTCGGCATAATCTTCCTTCACAACTTGTTACCTCTTTTCCAACGAGACTGCAACTACCCGAAGTGGATATGTTTTCTCCTTTGCATTCACAGTCTACAATTCCTTTATATGTTTGGAAACTTCTACTATGTCGCCTACGTCAAAGACGTCAAAAAAGACAGTACAGATGGAAGTGTTAAATCAGGAACCAGCAAAAGCAAAGTAAACTGAACTGTATCTATTGTGTTTTAGACTGCTTTTCCAAGGTCATGCTGGTCGCAGGATTCAACTAAAGATGGTTAGGTTGCGACCAGATATGATTGAAGAGATGTGAAGAACGACTGCTATTACTTTAAGAATATGATAATTGATATGAATTAGGACAGAAACAGGACAGTTCAGACAGTTAACGTACAACCTTCATGATCAACAAATCCTTTTAGATTATTCACTAACAAGTATTGTGAGGATCGCCCGGAGGACACAGTGGAGGTCTGCCCTGCTTGGGCAGAGCACGGCGGCCTCTCGCGTCCGGCCGTGGTTAAATTCATGGTCCGGAGCGAGGAGGCTTGAGAAGCGGTCACCTCCTCTAGCAGTAGCGTGTGTTGTCCGAGTTCTCAAGATTGAAGAAAAACATTTAATTTTGTCAGTTTTTTTTTCAAGATTAATTCAATCATAGGTATGATGTTGATGAAGATATTATAGAATTATTTCGTCGTTTCATTTAAGTTTACTGTGGTAATAAGTTTTCCCTATAATTTAGCATTACTTGCACCTTCAGTCATCATCATCTGCCTAGCCGTTTCCCAACTATATTGGGGTGGGCTTCAGCAAAATCTCTTATAAATCTAATCGGATGACTAAACAGGTGAAGTTTAGAAATATTTATGTATATCACCAAACATTACCTTTTTAGTTTGATTTTTTATGGTAATAACATTTCAAATAAAGCAGCATATACTATTTTCAATGAAAACGGTCAGTAAGTTCCTTTGAATTAGATTGACTCTGAATAGTTGCATATGTTTTTCATATATGCCTTTTTAATCGTACCTCTGATGATTTTATTGATAATTCTGACTAATCAACCGTACAAAATTACAAATACATTTATGTATGCAGTATTTTTTTTTGGTAAAACTTCGCAGACGTATTGGATATCGATATGCAATGATAATATTATAACAAGCGAAGGCTTGCTTACTATTTTATTTGATGCTAGGTAAGGTACTCATAATTGGAAAACAATACAATGCTCACAAAANAACTAAACTTACTATTTTATTTGATGCTAGGTAAGGTACTCATAATTGGAAAACAATACAATGCTCACAAAAATGGTAGGATTTCCTGTCTTGTTACGTACGAGTTAGTAGGTATTTTTATAAACTTTTATGTAGATATAAAGATATAAATTTATTATGAATTTCAAACCCTCACACATGCAAGACTTGTTATTTTAAGAGGATCTGAAATATATGAGTAATTTTATAAATCTGTTGTTTCATTTCTTACTGTTACGAGCTTGGGGTTCGTGACAATTAAAACAGCTGTTTAATAAACCATAATGGCACTTTAATTATACAACACTAATTACAACTTTAAACTCACTAAATATCACATACTGATCACTTTCATCACACTTGAAGATCGCTCTCGAAGTTTTCGCTTGTATCACAAATCCAATACTCACTCGGTCGCGGGCTATACGGTCTTTATATAGGTCAGTGAATTCCAGAACCTTCTATTGTCGAAACATCTGTAAAGTTCGCCTAAATACGGGTCCCGACTGACCAGATGTCGAGGACCCTAGAATGTTCTAGCATAGTAAATATTAGAAGGCACTTGATTCTTCTAATTCTGCTACTAGATGGCGCTAGTAGAAATTAATGCCGGGTACGTAGGCATTAATTCTGACGCGTAACATTATTTTACTTGTTCACTGACCTAATACAAACGGTAAACCACAAAAGAGAACACATTGAAACCGTCGTTTGGAGGCCTGCATTAAAAACAAGGGCGGCCATTATTAATGACTGATCACTATGTTAATATCTAGATGTCATTAGTTGTTATTTGTGTAAACAACAAATAATATTTAACATCGCGACAAAAATAAATTCGTTAATTTTGCAAAGGCATTCGATAGCATCAATCATGATGCACTTTTCAACGCTTTGATCAACGAGAACATAGAGCCTACCTACATCTTTATACTAAAGGCCATCTGCACTCATCGAACAGCTTCAATTAAAGTGAACATTGCAAGAACATTCTTTCCAATTAAAAGAGGAGTTAAGTAGGAATACCCATTGTCCCCAAAGCTCTGTTGTATTTAAAGAAAGAAAGAAAGAAAGAAAGAAAGAAAGAAAGAAAGAAAGAAAGAAAGAAAGAAAGAAAGAAAGAAAGAAAGAAAGAAAGAAAGAATAATATTTCTTTCTTTATCCATAGGGTACTGCGTCCCGGTAACTTCCATACTCTCTAAGAGTATGAAACGCGTGCTGAATGGCAAACTCAGGGCATACCTAGAAGCTAACGATATCCTTAGTTAAGTAACAGGTGATCTTCTAGCGTATGCCATTCACATCTGGAATGAAACCATTGAGAAACACGGAGAGGCACTTGCGGTTTTTTGACATCTCGAAGGCCTTAGACAGGGTCTGGCATGATAGCCTTATGGTAAACTTCCTTATTTGGGTCTGCCCACCGGATTGTGTGATTGGATTGCAGATTTCCTGAGGGATCAGTCTATCCGAGTGGTCCTAGATGGTTGCTCGTCCCGACTGCTGAATATTAATTGGGTTTCTCAGGGGTTAGTGCTTTCGGCAACATTGTTCTTGATGCATATTAATGATTTGCTAAAACCCGGTACCTTTGGGTATGCAGACGACAGCATTGTTGCTGAGAGATACGTGTCCCAAGCACGAGCTGGTGGGTCGCAGATCCGGACTCTCTAAGAGGCTATGGTTGAGTGCTTGAACTTGTCCATACAGGCTGACTCTGAATGGGGCAATGCCAATCTGGTCAAGGTTAACGCTACTAAGACCCAGGCGTGTCTTTTTTAAAAGGAGCCAATTCTACCCAGCTCCATCTTTTCAAGGATTAACCGTGCCAATAACTACCTTCAGTTTTGGTCCTTTCATAGAGGCTAAGGCTCAAGTGGCTGCCAAAAAGATGGGGATCCTAGCGAGACGGTACTTCATACTGGAACAGCTGCTCAAACTTTATCAAGCGCAAGTTCGATCATGTATGGATTACTGCTCTCATCTTTGGGACGGATCTGCCAGATACCAGCTTGATGCCCTTGATTCAATTGAGAAACGAGCAAGAGGATCATCGAAAACGATAGGCTCGTCGTGTCGAAGCTCCAAAGTGCCTGTCGGTTTTCCATCGGTTGCAATTTGGGGAGTGTGCGATGGAACTGCATAGTTTAATTCCACCAAGCCCGTTCCATCATCGGACCACATGACGTACATGGTGGACATTCCACCCACATGTACAAAACGTTTTGGGAATACATTCATTGTGCGTAGAGCTAAGGATTGAAATTATGCCAGAGTATGTGTTTCCTGATAGCTACAACCTGGGAGTCTTTAAGTCAAAAGTGAATAGGTTACTTCTAGGAAAGCGTGATCCATTTTCGACCACATCATCGCGTACCATAAGGCAAGATAGGGGTCAAACGCGTGCCTATCAATAGTAAAAAAAAGAAATAGCCATTAGTATAACGTTCCAGAATTAAGGTAGTCAATATTTCATACCATGTTATTTTTTTACTTTTTACTTGGTGATAAACGCTCTCTTAGGTGTCGTCCTCATACATTGCGATCATCGCGAAATACGGGATCGACACATCCATTTGCATGACAAAACTGGACAGCACCCCCTGCCAAATCACTTTGAATTGCAAAAAGTGTTATTGGATTATCCCTTAGGAATTTCTTTGTTATAGCCCGGACTTTGAAAGCTGGTGGTGTGACGTCCTCGTACCTCGTTAAACACGTTAAACTATTGTTCCTGCGCCAGATCTCTCCCCAGTCATGTCGAATTGCCGTCCCGTTGATTTGAAAGTTATGGAAAATGGAGTGCTTCTGTGTTTGCACACGCACTATAATATCTTCCTCGCCCATAGTTAGTACCTTTGAGCTTGGCCACTGTGTCCAAAATCGGTCAAGGTCATTATTAGGTATACTCTAATATTGTTGCGTCTAATTCCGGACTTGCTGGGACTCAAGACTTCTCATTGGAAGTTAGAAATTAGGTGACAAAACTTTGTATATACAATCAAGCATGACGCTACTGAATGCGATTATGTAATGTTTCATTCCCTTACACGCTTTAGCAAGTCATGGCAATATTTACAATACATAATTAGGTACAAGGAATTAATTGAGAGAATTTAACTTCGTAATAAATTGAATGCGCGATGATTTTAACGTTTAGTTTTGGTTTAGTGGTGTAACATAAGGCTTGTCTTTTTATTTATTTCTTTTTTTTTTGGACATAATTCAAAATTGTGTGATAACTTAGAGTTGGAATTTATTTAAGTCAAGATGGCGGCACTCCTAGCGAAAATAAGAGAGAATTACCAATATGTTTTTTATGACTTGTGTGGTAAGTATTTAAGATATTAATATTATTTACTTTCTTTTTTTTGCATAGTTAAGTCTAGATCCTCCAATCCTCTTTTATTGACATTTTCGAGGGTTTATTTCCTTTGTCATAAAGACTGGCTGNGCGCTCCTAGCGAAAATAAGGGAGAATTACCAATATGTTTTTTATGACTTGTGTGGTAAGTATTTAATTATTTACTTTGTTTTTTTTTTTGCATAGTTAAGTCTAGATCCTCCAATCCTCTTTTATTGAAATTTTCGAGGGTTTATTTCCTTTGTCATAACGACTGGGTCAAGTGGATGTCCTTCAAACTGACTTGGAATATTGACCAGAGCCTCGAATGCAATGACTGCTTCTGTGGTATTCCTAACAGAAAAACCTAAAAACGCTTCCTGACTTCGCAATATTGATCCCAGGACCCACATTTTCAGCAGTCGAACATTCAGAGATTGAACATTCTTTCGTTAGTCCTTCGTTACTTGAATATCAAGAATTTAATTAACTGCTCGCGGTTGCAAGTGCGACTGCCGAGCGCGGAGTCCTGGGTTCTATTCCCAGGCTGGGCAAAAAGGGATTTCAATAGTAATTTCTCAGTGACAGCCCGGAGTTTGGAAGTTGGTGGTGTGACACCCCCGTGCCTCGGAAAGCACGTTAGGCCGTTGGTCCTGCACCAGATCTCTCTCCGGTCGTGTCTGGTTGCCGTCACATCGGAATATGAGAGTGATGGAAGAGGAGGTGCATCTATGTTTGCGTGTGTTTACTATAACATGTCCCGCGTCGATGGCTAGTCTCGGTTGAGATTGGCCGCCATGGCCGAAATCGGTCAGGAGGACTTCAAGAACACTAAAAATCTTAACTCCACTTTGAGATAAAAAGGGTGTGAAAAAAGTGCTCGAAATGGTTTGTGTTATTAACGTTCTCGTAATTGTTGACTAAAGAATTGGAGAGTGGACTTCCTTAACTTCAACTAGCAAGGAGTAAAAAACAAAACGTGGTATAATGCCAGCCATGCACATTTCTGGAAACCTAATTTCGTACATTTTCATTTATCATTCATCCGCAGCCCTTGTTCCTGTGCTACTCTAATTCAGATTCAACTCGCAATGGCGGCAATGTCGAAAGCCCATCCCGTCAGACCTTGGATACCACTCAGTCACTGATTTACTCCCCTTTACAGTCATCATACGCCTTACCATGAGTCCAATCTCCTCACCAAATATTAAAATCATGCAGTTTCTTTTTAAATAAGCACCGAGTCATCCATCTGCCTAGCCTTTTCCCAACTACATTAGAGTTGACTTCCAGCATCGTTTAAACCGGATTTAGCTGAATACCAGTGTTTTACGCAGAGCGACTATCTACCTGAACTCCTCAACCCCGTATCCGGGTCATCCGACAAGTCTAGGCAAGACTGATGTCAGATTTTCTGGCTTCTAACAATCCGTAACGACTGCCAAATATTTACAAATAACAGCCGGGACCAACGTGCTTTCCGAGGCACGGAAGAGTCTCGGTATGTTAAATCGGTCACCCATCCACATACTGACTTCGGCAAGCAGTGCTTAACCTTGACGATCGACGCATGCGGCTGTTATTAGTAAGTCACAAGATCCTCCTTAAATAAGCAGCGAGTAAAGTCAGACTACTTCGTATGTACATAATTATGGATACATTGTATGCATCGTACGTCAGTGAAAAGCAGAAAGGTCATCCAATTCACGTGATACGTGCGATTAAGGACATCGATCGGTATTTAAAGTATTTTCTTCAATGTCACCCTAGTGACTGGCTAAATTGGTGTCGACTCGAAGTTACACAAAAGTTTTCCTATACTTACAAAAAAATCTTCTAAATTGTGGGAGCGTTTACAAAGAAATCTAGTAAAATACTGGTATTCAGCTGAATCTGGTTTGAGTGGAAGTCGACCAATATATTTGAGAATAGGCTAGGCAGATGATTGGGGAGCGTTTACAATGATTTAAACTCACAGACACAAACAACCCGACCTCTGGTCTGGTGGTTTGATGACCGTCGCCCCCCATTAATCCGGCCCCGAGGTGGTGGCGCATGGTGTTCCCGTGGTGGTTTTAGTCAGTTAGAGTCTGACAGACCCCCAGAGGACATTCATGAGGATTTCTACCCGACATAAAAAAATAAAGGTCTGGTGGTTTCTCGCGTTTCACTCACCAACGATTTAGTTACACTAAGCTACACCTGAATGCAATACGGATATATATCATACTAGCACTTCGCCCGCAACATTGTCCGCGAAGATTTTGTACTTTTCTCCGCAAATCAATCTTTATACGAGTACCTTACCTTAGTTATTTGCACAATATTTCTAAATCAAAGTAATGGGCCTTTTCGTACATTCCTTTTTTACCCCTTTTTTTTAGGTTTTTCGTAATCAACCCCTGATAACGAAAAAATTGTTAGACCCGTTTCAAATATTCCACTTTTTAATAGTTCATATCAATTTCCAAGTAAATTGAGGTTAGCAGTAATATGCTTCACTAAAACTTTATCACCCCGTTACACCCATTCAGTGGTTGATTTTATAAAAGATCCAAATCCAGAAACGTACTTCTTTTCTTCTTATTTTTATCAAGATTGCCTAGCTTCAACTTTATCTTGCCAAGCGCTAAGATTCTTTCTTACAAACTTTAACACCCCCTAAATATACATTCGGGGTAGTTTTGAAAATTTATTATAACATTAGTTATTATTTATTTAGGTTAGTATTCGTGCTAAGTTTCAAGTTTATAGACCCAACCCAAGTGATTATAGCTCGGGAGCCCGCAATGAAATGCCACTTGCATTTGAGCTGGTGGCAGGTGTAAACGTGGCCTTTAATAGAATAACACGTGGACTTCACGTACGACTTTCCACGCACAATATGGAAAGATAGTAACAAAAACATATGAAATGGTAAACATCAATTCATTCATTTGAGGGTGAAAGATCAAAATAATGAATAACAACAATAGTATTTAAATTTGTAGGTGTTAAGGTCAATCAATTATAAAACTATTTATTACGTCAAAAACTTTCATGTAGTTTGGTTGCAAAAAGTAGTTATTTAATGTATATCATGGCATTAACGGACAGTTTCATAATTATTTTAATCAGAAAATTTTGATGTATATTATAGAAATTAAATTGCATTTTGGCCTTAGCTTATTTTATTACAATCTTCTTCTGAACTTATCAATCAATCAATCAATCAAAAACTCTATTTCGAACAATAGTCCATATGAGTTAGTAGCGAGTACTTAAGAGCTATGTTAGTACTACTTTACAAGAAAACAGTCCTAATTATTATTATTAAAAATCAATTTAAAATAAACACTAATTCAACAGTCCAATTTAACAATCTAATTTTTTTTTTAAATAGTTATATCTGTTTTTATACGCGTTTGTACATAATTTCGCGATTATTAGTCTAGTTTTTTTAAGTATTTAGTTGTTACTTGTACATATTATAGTTCAGTCTAATTTAATTTACGCAAAACTTAACTACTACACAAACATATACAAAAAAAACTGGTTCACATATCTGTCCTCAGCACACCTTATCAATGACAAATATATACATCCCTATAGTTAAATTGTTTGTTTGGCCCAATAGGGCCAAACAACTTCGTCAGCAAACGGTGTTAGCTGAGTATTCTCAGCTAACACCGTTTGCTGACGAAGTCATTAGGCCCTCACTCATGCAGATGACTAGTTCTGCTGCAACAATGTTATGCTACATTTTTCCTACCGTGGCAGAGGGGCTACTCTCTAATCCCGAAGTCTGTAGTTTCGGGCTTAGTTGCGGGCGTATTTTACTCCGTGATATATATTTAAATATTATAAAGTTTAGTTTGTGTGTTTGAGGAGCTCGTGGCTAAATAATAACAGCCGCACGGGTCGATGTCTAAGGTAAAGCAACGCTTGNAAATGACCACACGGTTTGACAGTAACTGTCAAATCATTTCATCTCAAGTTTTGTCATTACTTCTTAGTGGTTAAGTGATACGGAGTACAATACGCCCACAACTAAGCCCGAAACTACGGTCTTCGGGCTTAGAGAGTAGCCCTCCAGGTTTCAATCTTATTCATCCGAAGGTGGCTTGCAAGACAATGGGTACACTGTAAAGCAAAAGCCATAAGCTCCTGGTATTGAGAACAGCTTCTGCACCAACAACAAAATAATAATATCAGCCTGCAACAATCCCACAGCAGGGCTAGGGCCTCTTTTTGTAATAAGAACTTCGACTCGAGCATTAATCACCAGACTTGTTGAGCAAGAGCCAGGTTAGCTATATCAGGTTTATCTACTTGTATACTTATAATAAAGCTGAAGAGTTTGTTTGTTTGAACGCGTTAATCTCTGGAACAACCAGTTGGATTTGAAAAAAATATGTTTGTATATGATAGCGACATTCATGAGGAATGCTATGGGCTATACGGGAACTAAAAAAACCTACGGAAACAGGAAAAACGGGATATGAACGTACGAAGTTGCGGGCAAAAGCAAGTTACTAATATAATAAAGCTGAAGAGTTTTGAGAAATTTGGAAAATGCTTTTTGTATAATTATGATAGCGACATTCACGAGGAATGCTATAGGCTATACGGGAACTAAAAAAACCTACGGAAACAAGAAAAACGGGATATGAACGTACAAATTCGCGGGCAAGAGCTTTTAATATTATATAGTTTAGTTTGTGTGGTTGAGGAGCTCGTGGCTAAATAATAACAGCCGCACGGGTCGATGTCTAAGGTAAAGCAACGCTTGCCGAGGTTGTTCTGTGGATGGGTGACCATCTTAACATACCGAGACTCCTTCGTGCCTTGGAAAGCACGTTAAGCCATTGGTCCCGGCTGTCATTTGTAGATCTTTGGTAGTCGTTACGGATAGTCAGAAGCCAGATAATCTGACACCAGTCTTGCCAAGGAGTACCGTGTTACCCAGTTAATGGTTTGTGGAGGTCTGGTAGGCAGCCGCTCCACGTAAAGTACTGGTATTTAGATGAATCCGGTTTATCTGTCTGCCTAGCCTTTTCCCAATATAATTGGGAAAAGGCTAGGCAGATGATGAGTTTGTGTGGTTAAACGCGCTAATCTCAGGAACTACTGGTTTAAATTGAAAAAATATTTTAGTGTTAGATAGCCCATTTATCGAGAAAGCTATAGAACATCCGATTTTGTCTTCTGTATACCAGCAGGACCAACTGCAAAATGTGCTCTCCGAGGCATGGAGTAGTCTCGGTACAACCGACTTTCAAATACAACAGACTTATAAATAAAAACACTACAAATTCTAAAATAACTTGCTTTTAAATACCCATCGAATTGGGAACCACTTCCTTTTTTGGAAGTCGGTTAAAAACTCATGTTTAATTTAGTTCTTAATTTTCTTTACAGACCCCAGAACTGTGGACTGGTGGCCATCGCCCCTAATCGTAATCACCGTCATACCATTCTACTTATACTTCTCAAACAGTTTGGGACCTCGACTCATGAAAGACAACAAGCCGTTCAAGTTGAAAAGCGTCATATTCTATTACAATATATTTCAAATACTTATAAGCGGCTATGTATTTTATGAGGTAAGTTCTTGCAGATGTTTTTTTCTTATTTATTTATTTAGATTTAATTACTCTCTGCACTTACAGAGAGCAAGTAAGTAAGTTACTCTTTTATAAACGATTGACTGCTGCGCTGCGTGTTGCGGGTTCGACTCCCGCACAGAACAATTATTTGTATGGCCTACAGATAGTTGGTCTGGTTCTGGCTGTTTGTGTATGTGAGTTTGTATGTTTGTAAACGCACCCACGAAACAGTAGAAATCCTCGTCGGGCCGTTGAGCTCCTTAAAGTTCCAAGTTTGAGCTACACGATAGCTGACAAATGCTTGCACTGTCTGGACGGGTCCACTCAAATCTGTGTGGCACTTTCCTGAAAAGGCTACCTCAGACATTAACCTACATGGTTCTCATATGTACACCAGTACAGATTGTATGGACTTTAAAAGAGACTTTGACTTGTGTTTCTTCTCAGGGTAATCAGCTGGGAAACATCGGTCTCATCTAACTTAAAATGATCAAAAAAGATTGACGTGTAAAAGTGTTATGTTCAACTTACTTGCAAAATAAATATCATTAAACATTTATCATGATCATTAAGTGTGAAGCAACGTTTTAAAAAAAGAAGAATAATAATAAAAAATAATTATTGACCATTGTTACAGTGTTTTCCTTGGTGATACTTATTATTAGTTTAATAAATATTGTAACTAGTTGCATTTAACGTAAGATTACACAGTGGTCCCCAACCTAGGCAGCGCCTGTATCTCGGGGGTTGATAACATTAATAATATATATCTTGGGACAACTCACACACGGTCATTCGATCCCAAACTAGGCAGAGCCTGTGCTATGGCAACCAGACAACTGATAAACATACTTATATATTTCTAAATACATACATATTATAGACAAATTACACCCAGACACAGAACAAATGATCATGCTCATCACACAAAGATTTGTCCTGGGTGGGAATCGAACCCACGACCTCCGGTTTAGCAGTCAGGGTCACTAACCACTCGACCAACAGGCCAGTCATTCATTTTAGTATAATTAGTAAACAATGTGAGTTTGGTACAATTGCCAAATTATGATAGAGAAGAGAAAAGTATCTTCTTGGTGAATGATATTTGTTGTAATAGCAGCAACAGAAATACATCATCTGTGAAAATTTCAACTGTTCAACTATCACGGTTCATGAGATATATCCTGGTGACAGACGGACAGCGGAGTCTTAGTACGGAACCCTAAAAAGAGTTATGATTGTGGAGCTAGATATTTTGGAGTATATAACATTACTGGTTAGGTTAGGTTATATTAAATTATACTTGACTATATACACTTCTCATCAAAAAAATCGTATCACTTTCGTTTTTATTGTTTTTGTCCTAATTTTTTACAAAAGAGAATTAATTCCATGAAAAAANTCGGGATAAATTATAATTAGTTCTAATCTAGGACATGGTCTACTCGTTTGCAAAGTTTCATCCAAATCCATTAAGCCATTAAGACATGAAATAGTAAAAACAGATACACAATTTTACTGTCACATTTATAATATTAATATGGATTAGTCTGTTTGTTACGTCGATTTCACCTGATGGCCAGCGATGGAGTAGTTTACGCTGGAGCGAGCAGGCCCAGAAAATCAAAGTGTTTGGTATCCGTTGCTAATGAAAATAATTTATATTTCAGGGCTTTTTTGCGGGTTGGTGGCCATCTAGTAATGGATATAACTGGACTTGTCAGCCAGTGGACATAACTGATAATCCAAATACTCGAAGAGTAAGTATTTCTTTGCAATATTATAATAATAAATAAATATAATAATAATAAAGCTTTATTTTCCTTCACCTATTATAATTTACATATTTTGTGTTCAAATATTTGTTTGAATATTAACTTTACTTTATAAGAAAGAATAACATTATGATAAAAGTGTAAACAGTCTTTCTGTTTACACTTTTATCATAATGTTTTTCTTTGCCGTTGTTTGTGTCATTTATTTCAGCTACTTTCTGGGTTGGGTATAGGCCTCCTCCAGTTTGCTCCAGTTTTCTCTGTCTTTTGCTAGTTCAATCCACTCTTTTCCTGCTGTAGCTATGATGTCGACGCTCCATCGTTTTAAAAGTCGTCCCTTTCATCTTTTTCCAATAGGTCCTTTCCATCTCGTCGCTTCAACTGTCCATCTCTTGTCGCTATATCTTGATGCGTGACCATTTTAAGCTTAGACTGTAGTGTAAGACATCAATTAGTTTTGTCTTTCTGCTACTTTGCAATATTATAAACTCAATAAAGATGAATGCTTTGCAAACATGGCTGACATGAATTTAGATAACATAGTCTAGACCTCTGGTTTATTAATTATCAAGGTCATAATTGCCAGAGGCGTATTTCATAAAATAAATAGGTTTTTGCCATGTTAAACCGCACCCCATTTTGGATTTGGACATTTATAATAGAATAGGGCCGCGGATTTTCGCTATGAAGTCTTTTTAACAAAGTTGACAACTCCTTAAAGGGGAGCTCCCACTCCTCCAGCTCCAACTCCTTACCTTTGTGGCGTAGCTATCCGGCGCCATTTCAAAACCTGAGCGCACCGTAAGCTATGTATATATGGATAAAGATAACTTAAACAAACAAAAATATTAACAACATGGTGGCCTAAAGTGTGACGTTGCTGAGATATTTGAAGGTATTCACCATGTGACAACAATGAAAATCATTCAAAATGAATTAATTACGTGCTTGCATTAGAATAAATTCAAATAATGGTTCCCAACTTGATTTAACCATTTATTGGAAGAAAGTAAAAATAAGAATACACACATAAATCACTTTATTAAGAACTTCGCATCAGGATAGTGCTTAATTTATATAAATGGTTAAATTCAGCCGAAAACTATTAAACAATACAAGCTACTGCATATAAGCATTTATACATTAATATTTTTAATGATTTTGGCCTAAATTAACCACAATGCCGGGAGACATCACAGCAACATCATAGATGGCATTAGTCCACAATAGGAATGTTGCCTGGGTTAAACAAAATATGATTCTATTTAGTCCGTCAGTTGATTATCGAAAAAATATAT
>NDFZ01003587.1:0-31336 GCA_002192655.3 Mamestra configurata
GTTTTTTTCTTCCATTCTGTTCTGTCAACCGTCACGCTATCACTAACTCCCTTTTCTTTCATAATATGAAAGAAAAGGGAGTTAGTGAAAGCGTGACGGTGCTGACGTGCCAAAGAAAAGATGGATGGATTGTGTTAGGAGTGATATTATCACTCCTAACACAATCAATCCATCTTTTCTTTGGCCTCCCTCTCCCTGCCCATCCATCCACATTTATACTCATAGCTCTTTTAGTTACGTGCATTTCATCCCTCCTCTTCACATGACCATCTTCATCTTCCTGCCCTTATCCCATATTACTTGGGGTCGGCGCAACACGCTTTTTTCTTCCATTCTGTCCTGTCAACCGTCACGCTATCACTAACTCCCTTTTCTTTTATATCACTCCTAATACAATCCATCCATCTTTTCTTTGGCCTCCCTCTCCCTGTCCATCCATCCACATTTATATTCATAACTCTTTTAGTTACGTGCATTTCATCCCTCCTCTTCACATGACCATACCAAGATAAAACATATAATACAATACATCAGAAACCTTAATCATTAATTTTATATGGCTAAACCTTTTTCGATTAGATTTGTCAGTTTTTCGTCAGTCTATTAAACACTGCTACAAATTGATGATTCAATCATCGACCAGCCCGTAAGTCACAAGAAACTGACTCGAGTAGGTAATTAGGCAAATCTAGGCGCCGACTGCGACCTAACAATGCCTTTGATTAGTGGATTACTAGCCGAAGCGCTTTCGGCTGCCTCCGCCCCATCGGCCGAACATTCTTGTCTACAGCCACTATTGTTTTCCCAAAATTCGACGTAAATTAGCCAGTTTGATTGCTTTTATTACGAACTTGGGACCTGAAGGGTGTTTGTTACTTATTATCTACAACTCTCAGCAAACTAAATCTCAGTATGAAGTTTCCAATACTGGGAATCAGAGGTGTTTTGAAGTGGGAGTTGGTTAATATAATTATTATTTTAGTTACTATGCTGAAAGACTTCACCAATCAGACACCTAGATACGTCCAGCAGCTGTTTCTATACGCTCACGTTGATTGGTTGGTTACCATCTTCTTTTTTTTTTTAATGTTGCCTCACACTAGGAATTTCTCCTGTATCGTGGATGCAGTTACAAACATACAAATTAAGATAAACTAACAGCCGGCCCCGGAACAACTATCTGTAGGCCATACAAATCGAATCGATCGCTCAACCACTGCGCCAACCGTGTCATCAGATTTTACCCTTGTCCCATGTTACTTGTGGTCGGCGCAACACGTTTTCTTACCCCGTTCTGTTCTATCATCCGTCACGCTTTCTAACTCCTTTCATATCATACCAAACACAATCCATTAATCTTTTCGTGCTTTTGATTGACTGGTATCGAATGTAATTAAGATGATCGTCCGGCAGCGAGATGGGTAGACGATAATTATTGTTGACAACGCACACCTGGATGTGAGTGGCATAAGTGTGTGGGCCGTAGGCACAGGAAAAGAGAGGCCTATGCTGAGCAGTGGGCGAAGTCGAACTATAATGATGATGATGATGATGATGATGATGATGATGTGAATAAGTTTGTGCATGTCAAGATTGGGTTTGCTGACTTATTTTTTGGAGTCATTGGGCAAAAGATCTTGTAACACTGAGTACGTAATCTTTGCGACAGTGTTTAGAAAAGGCAGTCATAATTAAATTCGTGTAGCAGGAAGTGTGTTTGGCACACAAAGCTGTCAGTTTCTATATATCACTAGCGGTCCCGACAGACGTTGTCCTGTCCGAACGTTTGCTTTGTGTATAACGAAAAATTATGGAAATCGATTGCAGCGCCCCCTTCCGGGTCCAATTGTGAATCTAAACCATCCTCGAAACCCCTTGAACACACACAAAAAATTTCATCAACATCGGTCCAGCCGTTTAGGAGGAGTTCAGTGACATACACACGTGCACAAGAAATATAAATAAATATTAAGATTTTGTGTTTTGTCATGCTTGGTTTGTTTGAAAATTGTTGACAATACCTAGCAGCTTNAGTATTAAGATTTTGTGTTTTGTCATGCTTGGTTTGTTTGAAAATTGTTGACAATACCTAGCAGCTTTTTCGTGTTGTGAGTCTTGCAGCTTGTCGCACAGCTTAATCGGCCTATGACTTACCACATCTCTGCGAGAGGAAGTGGACTGCTATCCACATGTAGAGTGTGGTGAGTGACATGTCTTCGGTTCCTCAAGACTATTCAGGAGCAGAGGCGACAGGCCACAGGAATTGAGGCACTTTCCTGTGTGTAATTATTTTCAACTTTTTCTGGGCTCGAACGACGTACTATAAACCTCGAGAGTCGGGGCTGATATCACAGTGCCAACACAACTCGGGGTCTTGTCACACATACAATTAATTAAAGTACCAACTATTTCCCTTCTAAATGTAGAAACAAAACGTTTTCAGATTTGTTAACAAGAATTTCGTCATCAGGATTCGTAACTTAGCTAATTCGACGATAATAAAACAGGATTCTGAACAAAATGTCAGGTAACGAAACACGGTAAGTAGGTACTGAACGGATCTATTACTCGTCGTGAACTTCAGTTTAAAGCTCAAAAGATAATTTCGTTTGTTTATGCTGCGCCTAGTGGGCCACAGTGTAGTAGAAGCAGAAGGACATCTTCGAGTTTAAGTTTAAAATCCTTGTTTTTTAATGATGTAGTCTAGAAACGTAGTGAAATAAAAACTTTACGTGTTGTTAATTAATCGCCGTTTACTTGTCAGTAAACTTCTTCAAATTTAAGATGATGACCAGCAACCACCACTTCAGCATCACCACCACCACCTAAAACATCAGGTAGCGATGATTAGCATGCGTTTGGAGGGACTGTGGAATAAAATGCTATATAAGCAAAATCCAAATGTCAAACGTGCATTAGACGCTGTCATTGGTTGAGTGAACTTTCACCAGCCAATCGCATTAAGCACTTGAGTTTCGTTTTTGTCGCCAATTTTCTGAAACAAGTACTGAAGTTATCCTACTATCCCACTTAATATTATAAACGCGAAAGTTTGTAAGTATGGATGGATGGATGTTTGTTACTCTTTCACGTAAAAACTGCTCAATGGATTTTGATGAAATTTGGCATAGTGGTAGATTATAGTCTGGAATAACACATAGGATACTTTTCATTCCGGGAATATGTTCCCTTGGGATAAATTTCGACAATCACGCGGGCGGCAACTGTTGCTATATGAAATCTTTATTGTAGCGTTGAGCTACTGTTATTCCTACACAGTAACCCAACAAACTCACTCCACGTTTATTTAACTGTACATCTTGATGAGAAACAAGATGGTCGGCCATTCATTTTAAATGACTATTTCTCTCCATTAAAACATGGGGAGACATGGCGTATACAAAATAATTAATTATACCAAGAAGATTACGAGTTCCGCTGATATTTTAAAGGTTATTGCTGCGAGCGTTTTCGAGGGTCGTCCATGTTTGTTTTGTGAAGTTAGTATATTTCGGGAATATTTTGATGAGTCGTCAAGAGATTTGTGTTCCGGACTTGTTTTGTTTGTTTATTGTACCATTGAAATTAACTTAAGTGTTGTTTGTTCATAGTGAAACAAAGAGTTAAGAGTCATATTTGACTGAGAGAAGTGCAAAATAATAACCTATATCTACGATAGAATACGCTATTCTGTCCCTTTAATAATAATTCTTGTTCGATCCAGCGCGTACCTAGCTGTCCTCCCCCAGCGACGAACTAAGCAGAGGCCCGTATCCCACAGGGGGTGCCCTTAGCGTGTAGTCGCTTAGTTTGAAAGTTTTTTATAAGCCCTGGCTGGAGGCTTTAATATTATATTAAGGCCACCACAGGCAAGCCCGGTTAATCAGTCGACAACCTCATAGGTTGAACAGCGAGTCGCTACACAAAAAAAAAAAACGCTATTCTGTAAGATTTTCAAAACTCCAGTTGTTATTTCCACGTATTAGAGCTCAGACGCATTT
Source organism: Mamestra configurata (assembly GCA_002192655.3). Lineage (NCBI taxonomy): Eukaryota > Metazoa > Arthropoda > Insecta > Lepidoptera > Noctuidae > Mamestra > Mamestra configurata. The sequence continues at coordinate 4,002 of NDFZ01003587.1, forward strand.
TAAGGCCCCTTTTTTATTTATTGCACCTTTAGTCCCTTGCTTGCATTTTTTTACCTTTTTATTTCAAGGCTTAAACCAAATCTATAAGTTATGAATATAACATCAATGCAACTTGTTTAATAATTCAGTATTAATCTGAAGTACTCGCCAAGTTTTCTCCCCAAGTACAAATAAATTGAAAATGGACCCTGTGCCGGACGATATCCGAGCGGATTGTGAATATTTGATGACCATGTAACTTTATGGATTTGGATCTAGTTGCTTCTCTCAGCTCCCCAGGGTTGGAAGACTTTTGGCTACAGACAGACTTAAGTATGATTTATCGTGGTTCGTAGTATATCCACTAGAGATGAGGGAGGATGTGTTTGTGAAGAACCAATAGAATCGCTTCATTTACTTAGCCTCGCTCAGCGCAGCGGTTTTATTGGTTCTTCACAAACACATCCTCCCTCATCTCTAGTGGATACACTACGAACCACGATAAATCATATATATATATCACATCCCTCGCAAAGCATTCTCGCATGTGTTTACTAGCCACGCTCTTGTGGTTAGTAGCCAACTTCTTAGTATTTAACTTAAGAGTATATGGGGTACTTCTAGGCATGTGCGCTCCATCGTCAACCACTTCATCACTCTCCATCAGGTGTGATTGTGGTAAAACGCGAGTCTGTCAGTAACAAAGAATATAATTGAAGTTATTTATTTGGATCTCCAACAAAGGATACACAGAACAACATAAGTCACAGTGATACAAGTGGTTCATTTACGTGTTCTCCTTCAGTTATAGGAGACACTACATAAGACAGAATTAAATTTACAATAGGGTAAAATCATTCCATTGCACTAAATTAAATAAATAAAAAAAAACGATTAAATTAAATTATTCGTCACAGATACAACATAACAGCAACAAAAACATATTTAAAGAAATAATAATACGATTGCGCTAAGCGTGGCATACACAAAAATAACAAATAAATGAAGTTCCAAATAAAAGCTTCATAAGACATCCAAGCTTGCATAGCTTACTGCAATTCAGGGGGGCTGCTCTCTAAGCCCGAAGTCTGTAGTTTCGGGCTTAGTTGCCTACGGACTTAGATTAGTTCCGAAACCGAACTAAGAATGAATGACATCACGATTTGACAGTAACTGTCATCGTGTTGTCATTCGTTTTTAGTAGTTTGGTGATACGGAGTAGAATACGCCCGCAACTGAGCCCGAAACTACGGACTTCGGGCTTATAGAGTAGCCCCCCAGACATGGCTTGGTCAAGTAACATAGCTAGCACATTTTGAAAAAACATTCCAAACACTTAAACTAAGCTTTTTACACTTTCCGTGTAAGTGTGGCCCACTATATTATTCTTCATCGTTTTTATAAGGTTATATTTATCTTTTAAAAGCTTCCATGAAATCACACGACCCAGCAATTCTCATCTGGCTAGCCTTTTCCCAACTATATTGAGGTCGGCTTTCAGTCAAACCGGATTCAGCTGAATAGGTACCAGTATTTTACGTGGAGCGGCTACCTACCAGACCTCCACAACCCATTTACTGGGTGACACGGTACTTTTTGGCAAAACTGGAGTCAGATTTTCTGGTTTCTGACAATCCGCAACGACTGCCAAAGATCTACAAATGATAGCCGGGACGGACGGCTTAATATGCTTTCCGACGTACGCAGGAGTCTCGGTAGGTTGACATGGTTACCCATCCAAAGACTGACCTTTATTTTATCCACGTACTCCCACGGGAACGGGAACTACGCGGGTGAAACCGCGTGACGTCCGCTAGTTTGTTATAAATTCGAAAATGTCGGCCTCTTCACGTCTTAACCGACTTGAACGACACTTGGTACTCGGGTAGACTGTGTCNTGCGTGACGTCCGCTAGTTTGTTATAAATTCAAAAATGTCGGCCTCTTCACGTCTTAACCGACTTGAACGACACTTGGTACTCGGGTAGACTGTGTCCTAGAATATGACTAAAGATATTATGTTTCATCCCGGTACGTTCCCTATAGAAGCCACTGACATAATCTAGAGATCCCATAAAAGTACCGTTTTACCAATAAGGAACACTTAAAAATGAATATTCACTCACTAGACTATTCTTTGCAAACTCATCGCAAGTCTTAAAAACAAAAACAAAGAACTCAACAGACAAACTTAGAGAACGGAAAACGTAATTAATATACCAGACTTTAGACGTTCATTAATTCAGTTTTTGCATCATATTTTATCTTTACCAGCATTCGAGTTTGACGGGAAGAAGCCGAAGCTCCGTATTTGGATAGAGGACTTTTATGCCAGTCTATTCATCTTTGGGATTACTGTGACGTGTCTTTGTGTTTCGGCTTTGGTGTTAGTACGTTATTGTTGAGGAGTTTTGACTTACTGTCTCTTTGTTGTTCTCAAAGACTACTATAGTATGTTGTTCTCAATTGTATGGTATAATGTAGGTTATGTCTATAGTTGGAGAAGGCAAAATACATAGGATGTTGGAAAACTATGTGGAAGACCTTTGCCCAGCAATGGGACAGTATAGCGTCGTATCCACTAGGCAACATATTTTGACGTTGCCAGCAGGCGCGCAATATTGACAATGTTACTATAAATAGTTTTTTGTTGCCGTTCAACATGACGAGCAACGTGTTGTGCATCATATCGGGCGTCAAATGTTGCCTAGTGGATACGAGGCTTAAAGGTTAATTTAATTTTAAAAAATTGTATAAAGTAGGATAGAAAACATTGATTCAACATAGACATAACACAACAAAGAAAGAATAATATTTATTTAGCACTTACATGAAACAACACGCAATAATTTTATTATTTCTATGTAAGAAATAATAAAATTAAAAAAAAAAGAAATGTAGGTATACTAAGAACCAAGTGTGTGTCTCACGGCTGCACTAAAAAGATCCATTCAACAGCATCAAAAGTAGCCCCTCATGTCGTGTGACGTCATCATTATCATTTCTACCGANCACTTACATGAAACACGCACGGTACATAGAAATAATAAAATTTAAAAAAAAAGAAATGTAGGTATACTAAGAACCAAGTGTGTGTCTCACGGCTGCACTAAAAAGGTCCATTCAACAGCATCAAAAGTAGCCCCTCATGTCGTGTGACGTCATCATTATCATTTCTACCGAAAGACGTTCAATGGTGGACATAGGCCACTACCAATCTCGCTAAGTCAACCGGTCTTATACTCCCTCCTCTGGCGGATTCCGGTGACCTTCAAGTGACAAACACTATACAACGTGTAACAGAATAAACGCAATACCTCTTAAGGGGTCATTATACTCATCATTATGAACAACTTTTACCATGGGATCAACACTGAAATCGCGAAAAAGAAATAACAGCTGTTCCATACATTACTGTGCGCATAACTCGACAAAATGTACTGAACAGCTGATTTTTTTAGCGATTTCGGGGTTGGTCCCACAGTAAAAGTTGACATAATGACCTCTCAAAAAGTAATGCGTTTATTCTGTGACACGTTGTATAAGGTCCCATTAAAATAGGTGAACAAATTTTAACAATGTTCAGTACGCAAAAAAAAAAACTAATAATATGTGATTTTATTTTGACCTAAAATAATAGATTTTTCGGCAGACTAAAATATACACAGCCATTATGTGTAAGTAATTGATAAAGTCACGTGCGCCTATATTTGTAGTATCAATAAGATAATGGATGTTTCTGCATTGGGTAACCAACATTTTGAGTGTATTTTCGTTAGCTGTATTTTTTCCTTGTAAGTATCTAATGCGTTTTTTTATTATTATTTTTAACCATTGGCCTTATTTTGGTGGTCTAAATACATTTCTAAAGTTTGTCCATCTATTTTAACGGGACATAATATATTTTTAAATGAACATATTTGCGTCAATAACGCGATAAGACCGACAATTCATTTATTTTTTTGGACGTTTTCCGAAAAAATTAATTCGGTACGGCGGTTTTGTTTCAATAACGTGAGAAGTTCGACAATTCATTTTGCTTTTGACGTTTTTTGGAAATATTAAATCGGTCACGGCGATTTTGCATCAATACCGTGATAAGTCCGACAATTCATTTTAATTTTGACGTTTTTTGGAAAACAGTATTGAAGCAAAGAGGCGTGTACAATGGGTCGTCTTATCGCACAGAAAAATAAAGTGACATACCCGTGCTGAGAATTCAAAAACTCATCAACGTTCTAAAAACTGAATTTAAAAGGTTTAAAATCAAATCTATCTAAAATTCCAAAGAAAAATTAATTAACCCGTTCACTTCAAAACTAAATTAACGTATCTCTAAATCACGTCCCAAGTATTAACCCTCCAATCCTTACTTAACTTCAATTAACCCAATTCTTTCTTCAAAGCTAATTAATCGCTAACGAAATGGGATATTGCACGGTCGATTCGACCCTCTAGAGGTAATGACGTGTAAAATTAACGTTCCCCAGTTTTTGACAGTTTTCTATTAGCACGGGAATTAATAATACCAGCAGGCGACGGTTGTATTGATTTTTACAGATTGGCTGTATGTAGGATTTATTGTTGAGTGTATAGAACAGTTCTTTATACGTTTCGTTTTGATTGACTGGCCTGTTGGTCGAGTGGTTAGTGACCCTGACTACTAATCCGGAGGTCGTGGGTTTGATTCCCACCCAGGACAAATCTTTGTGTGATGAGCATGATCATTTGTTCTGTGTCTGGGTGTAATTTGTCTATAATATGTATGTATTTAGAAATATATAAGTATGTTTATCAGTTGTCTGGTTGCCATAGCACAGGCTCTGCCTAGTTTGGGATCAGATGACCGTGTGTGAGTTGTCCCAAGATATTATTATATTATTATTATTATATTGTACTGCAGTCTAGATTTTTCCTAAAGGTTAGAAAAAATCTCACTTTGATACCGCGCAGGTTGATACCGTATCAGATACGTTACATGCTACACGGCTAGGTGAGTACCCCCCTTAAGATATTATCATTATCATTGTTTCAGCCGAAAGGCTTCCACTACTGGACATAAACCTGCGAGAACTGGTGGATGCGAGAAGCAATTTTTGCTTCTCGCATCCACCAGTTTCTCGCAGGTTTATCTAATTAAAGACTAGAACATTGCCAACTTACGTCTGTCTTCTATTATATTCGTGACAAACTAAGAAGTCGGATTTGACAGGTGAGTAGAGAGGGATAGAAAACCGCTTTACCACTAAGTGCAAAATTATTTATTTCATGTCTCTTTCGTACTTACTAGTTAAGAGTTGTAACCTGCTGTAAAATCCGACTTCTTAGATTGTCACGAATATAAGCGAGAGATTTTGAGAGCACCAGTTATGGACAAAAAATATCGGTTTGAAAATGTAAGTGGATACATTGAAATACCGTATTGAGGTTGGACAAAAATACTGCAGATAACGGGTGATTTTTTTGCTGGTATCTTTTTGGCAACACTGTTTTTGACAGATCACGCGTGAATCGTGTCTTGTGTCATTGTCAAACTTGTTCAGTTTGGTCTATAATTTAACCATGAATCGACTTACGAACGAACAACGCTTGCAAATTATTGAATTTTACTATCAAAATGCATGCTCGGTTAAGAGAGTGCATCGCGCACTTCTTCCAAGCGAGCGCTACCGTGTGATGATTGGCGATTTTTTTTTGCCCAAAATGGAAGAATTGGACATGCCTGACATGTGGTTTCAACAAGACGGTGTCACATGCCACACGGCACGCAAAACAATGGCCCAATTGAGAGCCGCCTTCGGTGAACAGTTTATCTCACGTTTTGGGCCCGTCAATTGGCCGCCTAGATCGTGTGATCTAACGCCTTTGGACTATTTCTTGTGGGGCCATGTTAAGGCTCATGTCTACAGGGATAAACCAGCAACGATTGACGCACTGGGAGCCAATATTGAAGCATTTATTCGTGATATACCGGCTGATATGTTGGAGAGAGTGTGCCGAAATTGGGCCTTGCGAATGGGCCATCTAAACCGGAGCCGCGGCCAGCATTTGCATGAAATCATCTTCAAACATTAAATTATATTGATCGTTCTATCGATTCCAATAAAGATTTCATCAAATTTTTCAAATTTTTTGTGTTTTTTTTTTAAATCAAATCCTATACCTCTTAAAAAATCACCCGTTATATATATTATAAGAAGCCAAGTCAACATCTGAGAAACTGATGAAATGAAGTCTGGTACAGTTATTCTAGTATTTAATATTTAAATACAGGGAGATTAAAAAATACATACAAAAAAATACAACCGACTACCAAATAAAAAAAAAACACTACAAAGTATTGCTTTTGGTTTTTTCATCGTATTTTAACACCGACTTCCGAAATTAAAGTTAATTAATACTTTGTGGAGTTTTGTTTTTATTTGGAAGTCGGTATTTTTTTGTAAAAAAGTTTTTTATTTACACATGTTAGTGGTACACACCCACACTTAAAAACATCACTGGAAAGTCACAGGAAAGCAAAACACGAAATTTTGTTTACTTGTATGATATATATTTTCTATTTCCTCCAGCTATTTTGTTTGATTTAAAAACAAACAAACTACTAAATCGATTTTTGATAAAATTTCTATGGGACCAATCGGAACTTATATCCTTTCACATAAAAGAAGAATCTTTCAAATCGGTTCACAAATGACGGAGAAATGAGGTAACAAACCTCCTTCTTTTTTTGAAGTCGGTAAAAAAAATAAAGTTGATACAGAATTTGAATGAACCCTTAGAACTATCTCAATAATGAATGATACCGATATTTGAATAGCATCATTCCAAAAAGTAGTCATCATTAAAAAGGCTGTCTCCACTCCCTTTCACTTCATTATACCAGCTAACAGACTTATTTAAATTCTGACAAATTAAACTGTCGCCCGATGCTGTCCAACTGATTGACAGGACGTTTATGTGTTAATTAAGACCAGCTTATTTCCTTTATTCGACATTTTACGAAACGAACTACTGATTAACTGGCAGATCATTTTGTTGATAATAAAGGGCGAGATTGATTCAGAGACTAATTTTGCGATTATCCCGGGATTCAAAGGTCCATTTCTCCTATCAATTTTATGGCCAGATTATTTTCACAATTTAGATTATAATCTGTTTTTTAAATATAATATTTTTATCATCATTTGTTATCAATTCAAAAGTTGTATGAGACTTGATACGGAGATGATTGAAAACTGTTTTGTTTTGATTTGCCAGAGATACCTAATTAAAAACCAGATTAAATCAGAGTCCTTTGTTTTATTATCTTAAATTACTTATAAGGCTGGCTTGATAGCTGTCCGGAAGATAGGAGGGGCCGCCCCGCCCGTATGGAGTCACACGTGAGGCGCTAGAACATAGTTTCCCGCTGGCCCGCTCCGGGTTGTGCCCGTACGACATACGGTACTGTACCTTCGTTTCAGAGCGCTGCGGGCGCTACCCGTCCGGGCAGGTCACAGCTGTCCAGAAGACCTTGGACAGCAGTGAATCCAGCCTAACATGCTTATCAGTAGCTAGTGCCAATATAGACATAAATGTCTACTGGAATTGCTCTTATTCATAAAAAATCGGTACTGTTTGACAACTGATTAGTTAATCCTCTATAGGAAATAAATAATCTGCTTATAAGTCAATGAACAGTATGAGTGTGGTCTGTATTCAATGTATTATATTTAAGTTACAAAAGTGATTAACATCTTTGGCACGCCTATTACAAACATAACCATCGTATTTAATTAGTTTAGTTTTTTTTTTAATATTAATTGAGATCTTCAGTTATCTTGATAGTGCGCCGTACTTATTTCCGTTAATTTCATAGAACAGGTCCCAGAATGCCATCCTGTCGTGAGCTGGTCTGCTGCCTAAAGAGAGTTCGGCATCAATATGCATGTAAGTGTAGGCGTCTTTTGTTAATGGCTCCCATTTTACTGGAAGCAACTCCGTAGTCTGCGGTGTTGGGTCGCTGAAAAATAAAATATTTTATTTTAAAACAATAAATGAAGAGAACATGTAGCGCTGATCCCATGTAACATAGGACAAGAATAAGAAGCAATGATGATGGTTTAAAAAATAAAAGTCTGCAATAAACTGAAACATTAAAACAATTCCTAAAGAATAAAATTTGTTGAAAATTTTCAAGGTTTTTTTAAAAATGCAACCTTTTTAACATAAACCGTAAGTACGATATGCTACTAACCTGAACTTAACAAAATTAGTCCACATAGTAGTCATCCTTTCTATTATAACTTTATCTTCAAGGGATGGGGCAGGCTTGTGGCTCATGTTGAACAAATATCCCAATTCATCAGCATGCGACGCACAACATGTTCCAGCAAAGTCATTATTTTCTACGACGAGGGCATTCATTCCACCAACATAAGAGAACATGTAGTAGAAAATGTTTCCTGCATTAGCCTCTAAAAATTTCTTAATAGATCGTTGCACAGGATGAATATAAGTGAAATCAGAATCAAAGTTTATAATGTCCCACTTCACATCTTCACTCAACGCTTCCTCTCCAAAGTAGAAATGTGATACCACGTCCTTCATTTCTTGCAATTCTTCGTCTTCAAAGTCAAAAATCCTTTCCAAATAATTGGATACGATGTCCAGATTCTTGAAGTATTCAGCATCTCTGTTAAAATGAGAACCAACCAATTCATGTTCATTAAAACCAATCAATATTGGCATGTTTCTGACTTTTGGTGTTCCAGCGTTGAGCCAAGAACTGGACAGGAAAGGTTCCACTCCATCAAATTCTTTTTCAATGCACGGTTTAAACATTATACCCAGTTTGATTGCAGTTGCAACTACTGAATTCGAATCACTTTTAGCAAGATAAGAAATCGCTTCATCCATATCTGTGGTTAGAAGGCCTAAACGCTCTGCTATTTTTATTGGAACCAATCTATCAGGTTCGTATAAAACCGTTGCGGCTAAAGAGCTACCACTTTGTATTATTACTTTGTTGTATACTTTTTCTTTGGGAGATAACAAGTGCAGGTCTACAGAGTGTCCTCCAGCACTTTCACCAAACACAGTAATCTTATCTGCATCACCTCCGAACGCTTCTATATTGTCTTTTACCCATTTCATTGCCAAATATTGGTCTTTGAGACCTTGGTTACCAGGTATTTCAGGAGTGTCCAAGCACATGAAACCGTAAGCACCAACACGATAGTTGAACGTCACAACAATGACGTCATGTTTCACTAAATAGCTTGGTCCATAGAAGTCTTTCCCAAAGTATCCACTGTGAAAAGCACCTCCGTAGACCCAAATCATGACTGGTAGTCGATTGTTGGAAGTAGCTGTGGTGGGTACATAGATATTGAGGTGCAGGCAGTCGGGTGTGCCCAGAATAGTACCATTGTGTTGGTAGACTTGAGGACAGATCGCGGAGCCATCGTATGCTTCGAAAGTATCTTCAAACTTGGGTTGTGGAGTTGATTTCTGAAATAATGGTGTTAATTGATTACTTAAGTTTATATTTTATTTGAATTTATACATAGTCCATTGATGCAGGTAAAGCTAAAACGTGAACCCTAGACAGCAGCGATCACGATCACCAACATGCCAATGTATATTATTGACATGCGCTGTCGCCAGAGCCCCGTTTATACCTAGACTTTTTACATAGAGCGTCTATCAGAACGAGACAACCCACCAACTGTGCAACACGATACTCTTGTGAAAGGCTGTTGTTAGATTTCCTGGCTTCTGACTACCCGTAACGAATTTCAAAGATCTACAAATGACAGCCGAAACCAACGATTTGTTGAATTCCGGTATTTTAAGATAGTCTCCCATCCACGGAACAACCTCGGCAAGCGTTGCTTAACCTTGAATATCGACATATACGGCTGTTTAGTTACAAGCTTACGTAATTAATGCAATTTTTAGATAACATTTTCAGGTGGTGATAATGTATTTTTACAACGTCACTGTATTTAAGGTACAAAAATATTTATAAAATTTTATGCACTTACTCCAAAAGGATTTTTTGGGTCCACTTGAGCAAAAGGTATTCCCAAGAACATAGCATAGTCTCCATCATCAGCCCTCAAACCTCGAATCAGCCCCACATTGCTGTCAACTAGAGGATCGACTCTCGGCAAACATCCTACATAATTTATCAACAAAATTGTTGAAAAAACTACACTCCCTGCCAACATGGTGAAGACTGAAAAAATTGTGGGGATAGTTCAGATTTTTAATTGCATTTATATTAAAAGATAATAATGTAATAGATAGTGTTGAGATAAAAATGGTGATAATTAGCAGAGTTGAGTATTGGAATGCATATCTATTCGTTCGACGGAGTAAGGCTTTCCGCAGACAATCTCGACACGAGTTTTTTGTGTCGCGCTGATCTTTTAAAACTATGACATGCGGTTGAAAGCAATATTTTGAGCAAGTAATAAAACTTCCTTTTGTCAATGTGAGTTCTTTTAGTTGCTTGTCTTTAAACTTTTGGGTCAACGGTCTGCATAATGAGTGGTGCCTGATTTATGATTTTTTTTTTGTCTTAATAAGTGTAGAGTAAAAAAAAAGTTTGGGACTCATTATAGTTGAACATTCAGAGACTATATTTATGGCGAAACGCGAGTCAGCCAATAACAAAGAATAGAAGAGAAATTATTACAAACAGAACATAACAGCAACAAAATATTAAAAAGTCATAATATTACAATGTAATGATACCTTTGCGCTAAACGTGGCATACAAAAAATAAAAATCAAATAAATGAAGTTTCAAATAAAATCATCATAATACATCCAAGCTTGAATAGCTTGCTGCGATTCAGTCACAAAATTTGAATAAGATATCCAAACACTTAAACTAAGCTTTTTATGCATACCATATATGCCATGCACATCACACAACAAACAGTAGTAAAAGGAGCCCCTCATGGCGTGTCATCATTATCATTTCAGCCGAAAGACGTCCAGAGGTGAATATCGACCTGTAGCGGCATCAATGCCGCCACAAGATCAAGGAACGAAGCGAAATTTACATGACAACCAAAATAACCGCAATGCCATCTAACCCACCAGCGACGAACTTCTAACGAAATTCTGCATCGTGGTATCAGAGTTTTCCGTATGATTTGAACATATACATCAGTCCGAATATCAACTATCGGGCAGTTACCCACCGACCACAACACCTGTCTGGTCGGAGGATCCTCCCTTTTCAACTGAGGTTTGCGGGACTTTAATCTCTGTTTTGCATACCTCTATAGACCTTTACCAATCTCGCTATGTCAACTGGTCCTATATTACTCTCTCCTCTAGCGGATTCTAGCAACCTTCAAGTGACAAGCACTATATAGTTTTAAATAAAAATATGTATAATGGGTGGTCTTAGCGCACAGGGCAATAAAGTGACGTACCCGTGCTGAGAATTCAGAAACTCATCAACGTCCTAAAAGCAGAATTTAATTGGTTCAAAAGTGTAAAATCAAATCTGTCTGAAATCTATCTAAAACTCCAACGAAAAAATAATCAAACCGTTCACTTCAAAACTAAATTAACATATCTCCCCCGTTCAATCCTTTTTGTTTTACGGAGGGAAATCCTCATGGATATCCTCCGCCTTGGGGCGGGCAGAGGAGTCTATCATACTCTTACTGACTAAAACCACCCTGATGTTCCATCTCCCACCTATGAGTGTAAGGGGGGAGACGGACATCCCCAAGTCCGCCACCCCTGGATCCAGTTAGGGGGGCCGATAGAGGGCAACGTATGCCCTCCTCCGACGCCCTGCTGCGGGTCGAGATCTTCCTCTCCCATTTCGCGGCCTCCTGCGAAGCAGAAGGAGGCGAAATGACACAGGATTCCTCGCCGCCGACCATAGAACGGACTACGGCCGGAAGCGAGAGGTCCTACCACCTACCACAGAGATGAGGGCACGGCGCGGCTTCTCCTGAGCGGCACACTCTGCCAGCATATGCTGCGCTTAGTCCTCCCGACAGTCGACGCAGTGGTGACACCGAGAACACTCCAATTCTTACTTAACTTCAATAACCCAATTTTTTCTTCAAAGCTATATGATCGCTAACGTCATGGGATATTGCGCGATCATAACCTCTAGAGGTAATGACGTGTAAAATTAACGTTCCCCAGTTTTTGACAGTTTTCTATTAGCACGGGAAATTAATAATACCAGCAGGCGACGGTTGTATTGATTTCCGAAGATTGGCTGTATGTAGGATTAATTGTTGAATGTATAGAACAGTTTGCGATGTAATTTCTTTGTATATTTTTTTTTAATTTTTATATAACCAAGATTATCAATATAGTCGATGAGGTCGAAAGTATCTGGAGTGTCGCCTGCGTTCGGAAGACGCAACGTTGGATGGTCTTCCGCAAGCCTGCTGAATGCCGTGAGAATTCGTTGGATGCGAAACGATATAACCATCGCATTAACATGCGGCAACACTTGGGCGAAGCCTTTGGCTAGCTGTGGACGTATTTTGTCTGAAATAATCATCATCGCTTCAGCCGAAAGGGTTCCACAGCTGGAGAAAGGCCGAACCTTTGTGTCGCCACACTGACCAGCCTTTTGCTTCTGGCATCCAACGGTTTCTCGCAGGATTTATCATCAGGTCTTAATTATAATCAAATTAAGGACTGTAACATTGTCTGCTTACTTCTGTCGGCTACTAAGTGAGATCATTTGAGTTCACTTTCAGTTATTCACAAAGGGATATCTGTTTGAAATGCAAGTGCGGTTATGGTTATGTAAGCACCATATTGAGGTAACCTTTTCCATTTTCTTCGAAGTCTGATAAGAAGTCTCCAACATTTTTGAGAAACTAATGAGATAAAGTCTTGTTAAGTTATTTTAGTATAAAGTATTTATTTACCTCCAGTTTAAAAAATAATAAAGTTGGTACAATATTGGATTGAACACTCAGAAGCAATAATTAATGATACAGTTATTTAAAGGCAGTATTCCAAAAAGAAGACATAATTAAAAACGCAGTCTCCGCTCCCTTTTCCCCCTTATACCAGCTAATTGACTTATTTAGATTCTAGAACTGGTGCAGTGACAGGACAGTGCATTTATGTGTTAATTAAGACCAGCCTTTTTCCTTTATTCGACATTTTACGAAACGAACTACTGAGAGTTCTTTGTTCTGCTAACATATAAGGCTGGTTTCACATCTATCCGGCAGATCCGTGCGAGCCACCCGTACGGGTGGAATGAAGTCGCACATGAGGCGCTAGAACATTGTTTCACAGCGACGCGGATTGGCCCGCTCCGGATAGAGTCCGTACAACGTATGGTACTGAACCCTCGTTTCAGAGAACTGCGGGCGCTACCCGTCCGGGTCTCCCGAGTGCAGGCGGCCGTGCGAGTCTCCCGGACATTGTGAAATCAGCCTTACAGGCATAACAGTAGCAAGTGCTAATATAGACACAAACTTCTACTTGAATTGCTCTTATTTAAAAAAAAAAAATCGGTACTGTTTGATAACTGATTAGCTAATTCTAATTATAATTCCTCTGTAGGGAATTAAGAATCTGCTTATCAGTCAATTTACAGTATGAGTGTAGTCTGTATTCATTGTACTATATTTAAGTTACAAAAGTGATCAACATCTTTGGCACGCCTATTACAAACATAACCAACATATTTCATTAGTTTACTTTTTTTTAAAATATTAATTGAGATCTTCAGTTATCTTGATAGTGCGCCGTACTTATTTCCGTTAATTTCATAGAACAGGTCCCAGAATGCCATCCTGTCGTGAGCTGGTCTGCTGCCTAAAGAGAGTTCGGCATCAATATGCATGTAAGTGTAGGCGTCTTTTGTTATTGGCTCCCATTTTACTGGAAGCAACTCAGTAGTCTGCGGTGTTGGGTCGCTGAAAAATAAATATTATATTATAAATAAATATTATATAAAAATAAATATTATATTTTAAAACAATGGATGAAGAGAACACGGAGCGCCAATCTCAATTTACATGGAAGATAATAATAAGAATAATAACGTTTCTTGATCCAATTACTTCAAATTACACACAATAGCTCAGAACCCTAAACTAGGCAAGGAATGCCTGTATTTTGGGAGTCAATTGATTCCTCCTAAATAGCAATGCAGATGTCTAGGAGATGTCTGTCTAAATTTTGAAATAAAACTCGACATTCTACAAATAATAATTCTAAAAGTTTTAAGACTCTCTAAGAAACGCGGCCTTGTTATCATTAACAGTGAGTATGATATGCTACAAACCTGAATTTAGCAAAATTAGTCCACATGGTAGTCATCCTTTCAATAATGACTTTATCTTCAGGTGTTGGGGCAGACCTGTGGCTCATGTTGAACAAATAGGCCAATTCATCAGCATGCGAGGCACAGCATGATCCAGTATACTCATCATCATCTACGAGGAGGTCATTCATTCCACCAACATAAGAGAACATGTAGTAGAAAATCTTCCCTGCATTAGCCTCTAAAAATTTCTTAATGGTTCTTTGCACAGGATGAATATAAGTAAAATCAGAATCAAAGTTTATAATGCCCCACTTCACATCTTCACTCAACGCTTCATCTCCAAAGTAGAAATGTGAGACCATGTCCTTCATTTCTTGCAATTCTTCATCTTTAAAATCAAAAACGCGTTCCAAATAATTGGATACGATGTCCAGATTCTTGAAGTATTCAGCATCTCTGTTGAAATGAGAACCAACCAATTCATGTTCATTAAAACCAATCATTATTGGCATGTTTCTGACTTTTGGTGTTCCAGCGTTGAGCCAAGAACTGGATAGGAAAGGTTCCACTCCATCAAATACTTTTTCTATGCACGGTTTAAACATTATGCCTAGTTCGACTGCAGTTGCAACTACTGAATTCGAATCACTTTTAGCAAGATAAGAAATCGCTTCATTCATATTTGTGGTTTCAAAGCCCAAACGCTCTGCTATTTTTATTGGAACCAATCTATCAGGTTCGTATAAAACCGTTGCGGCTAAAGAGCTACCACTTTGTATTATTACTTTGTTGTATATTTTTTCTTTTGGAGATAACAAGTGCAAGTCTACAGAGTGCCCTCCAGCACTTTCACCAAACACAGTAATCTTATCTGCATCACCTCCGAACGCTTCTATATTGTCTTTAACCCATTTCATTGCCAAATATTGGTCTTTGAGACCTTGGTTACCAGGTATATCAGGTGTGTCCAGGCACATGAAACCGTAAGCACCAACACGATAGTTTAACGTCACAACAATGACGTCATGTTTCACTAGGTAAGTTGGTCCATAGAAGTCTTTCCCAAAGTATCCTCTGTGAAAAGAACCTCCGTAGACCCAGATCATGACTGGTAGTCGATTGTTGGAAGTGGCTGTGGTGGGTACATAGATATTTAGGTTCAGGCAGTCGGGTTTTCCCAGAATAGTACCGTTGTGTTGGTAGACTTGAGGGCAGATAGCTGAGCCATCGTATGCTTCGAAAGTATCTTCAAACTTGGGCTGTGGCGTTGATTTCTGAAATGAAGTGTTTATTTTTTTAAAAAGAATCAAGTTAGATTTGTGTCAATTTAAGCAAATGTTTTATTCGATTTCTTTTTAAGATTTTTTTTTTTTTTTTTGAGTTAAATTGACATTTTACCAGCGACAACGGTTGCCAAAAAGGTAAAAATATAGGAGATTGAGATGCGCTGTCGAAATGTCATGTGGTCCATAGATGTAGCCCCTTTAATAACGAAGCAAGGTGACGTATATTTTCACTCTGTTATAATGTCTACATAATAAATCTAGTGATCTAGAACAGGACATTGCCATGCATTGCATTGGGAACTTCTTAAGCTTAATCCACACATTTCCGGGACGTGCTCGGGGCCACCTCAATTAAATATCGGTGCGTACAGTTTTTATGATTCACACACGTCCGTGTCCGGGCCTTTCCCGGGACTAATCGGCTCACATCATTGACGGACCACGGTCCATCCTCGTGCCAGGCACGGCCACAAATATGTGGTGAAATTACCACTGCATTTAAGTTGCTTTAAGTACAAATTATAACTACTTACTCCAAAAGGATTTTCTGGGTCCACTTGAGCATAAGGTATTCCCAAGAACATAGCATAGTCTCCATCATCAGCCCTCAAACCTCGAATCAGTCCCACATTGCTGTCAACTAGAGGATCGACTCTCGGCAAACATCCTACATAATTTATCAACAAACAAATTGAAAAAACTGCACTTCCTGCCAACATTGTGAACAGTGAGAAAAATGTGGAGATAATTCGGATTTTTCATTGCATTTTATATTAAGATAACAATGTAATAGATAGTGTGAGATAAAGATGGTGATAAAATTTTGGCAGATTTGAATTTTCAAATGCGTACCTATTCACTTGACGGATGAAGGCTCCCCGCAGATAGATGCGCTGATCTTTTAATACAATAACATGCGGTTGATAGCAATATTTTGAACAATTAATAAAAGTCTCATTTTTGGCAATGTGAGTTCTATAACTTGCTTGTTTTTACAAATCAAGTGTCTGCATAATGAGTGATTATGCTTGGTTTATATTTTTATTTAGTCTTAACAAGTGTANGTAATAAAAGTCTCATTTGGCAATGTGAGTTCTATAACTTGCTTGTTTTTACAAATCAAGTGTCTGCATAATGAGTGATTATGCTTGGTTTATATTTTTATTTAGTCTTAACAAGTGTAGAGTAAAAAAAATGTGTGGGGCTCATTAGAGGAGGTATGCGGAGCAGGCTGTAAAGTTTAAAGTTTTTAAAGTGGTTAGGCCTTCAGAGAAAGGAACCTCCTTACAATTCGAGCCGTTTTGTGGAGTACTGCCTTCTGTCCCTTTACCCAACTGCGTACGAACCGTCGAAGCTTTTGGCCTTGAGACCATTGGCTCAAAAATTGGTGAAAAGTGGACTCGGCAGTAACTGTGCCGATTGTCCATTAAGGATAATCGGCACAATTACAGCCTAGTCCACTTTTCACATGTCGACAACATCGTGTGCTAAGTCAAGGTACTTGATTTGCTTCTCTTTCTCAGCCTTCACGAGATTCTTGTCATGCGGGATGGTAACAACGAATATTATCATTGTGCGGCGCGCTAATCGGTCTATCAACACTATGTCAGGCTTATTGGCAAAAATAGTCCTATCAGTGATGTTAGACCGATCCCAGTACATATGTAACAAGGTCAATTTCGAGAACTGGGTCGGACATATAATACTAGCGTATTCGTCGCTTGTAATACGGTACGTCAGAATCCATAAGTTTATATTTCAATTCTGGCTACTTGGTTGTGCCTGTACAAGTGCTCGCCATTAGCCAGACGCGAACAACCAGAGATATTACTATAGTATTATTCCATTTATTTATTTTATACACATATTATTAACATTTAAAAATACGTCTATAAAAAAGCATTTAAAAATATAAAAAAGTAGTAGCCCACCGATATCGGGAATAGGGTCCACTCTCAGGGGCCTGGACCCTCGTCCAGGCCCCTGAGGGTAGAACCTCGTAACTATGCGCGCCGTGTCCAGGAGTACTGCTTTCTGGATCAAGCCCTTGATTCAGCTGCCCAACGAGAGCCTCCTCAGATGTTGGTCGAGGCTCTTCGCAATTATGCCATTGGCCGTCACGATTATCGGCACAATGACTGCTGTGTTCACATCCCACATGTCGACAACCTCACGAGCCAAGTCAAGATACTTAGTTTGTTTACCTTTCTCAGCCTTCACGAGGTTCTCGTCATGCGGGACTGCTATATCAACAATCAATGTGCGACGCTCTTGTTGATTTATTACCACTATGTCAGGCTTATTGGCAACAATAGTCCTGTAAGTGATGATAGACTGATCCCAATACAACGTGCAATTGCCATTTTTGAGAACTGGGTCGGGCCCATACCTATATTAAGGTACTTCCGATTCAACAAGATTGTATTTAAAAGCAAGTTATGCAAGTGCAAGTTAAGCAAGTGATTTTATCTATAATTTTTAGGCTCCGCGGTACTACCTAATTTACGGAGCAGGTGGGTTTTTCCTGTAGTACTGGGGCAGCGTCCCTGAAACTAAGGCAGACTGGAATTGAGATAGATGCCAAGCGAGCTTGCGTTACCCTCCCCGAAGCAAATATGTTTGCTGATGAGTGCTGTAGCCTCACCGATACGACGCTCGATTCTGCACTGCTAAGCTGGTAGAGCTAGTCGTGTAGCTCTGTTACTATTAGAAAATTTGACATGAGCTACACGACATGCCGCTGCAGCCGCACAGTACAAGAGGGAGTGGGTATCGGTGAAGTTTTCGCTGCTATTAAATCAACTTGCTAGCTACAAATGATGATAAGATAACTGATGAAATGATGAAAAGAAAACTGCTGTTGTGTGCTCTAGGCACACACCAGCAGTTTTCTTATGCATGGGCAAACGAGGCATCTGAGGCTTAAGCTCAGGCGGTGTGGAGCGATACTCTCGTAAAGCATCCTCCAAAGCGCTCTTCAATCGCTCATTTCATTGAGTACTCACGGAGATAGCCCCGTCGTCATTGTCTTCACCAACGAGGTCGGGTCACGGTGAAAGACTAGGTTGTATTTGCACCGCGGCCGGTGACGAAGCAGGTGAGACGCGGCCACTCCGTGATTCCAAACGCAGTCTATCAAGTACAGCGTCATTCAACATGCGGTTACGCAGGATGACCTGCACCTGATCCGATAGTCGTTGGGCTGATACGTGCCAGCTGGCTCAAGCACCTAAACTTTATATGTATATTTTAATATCATTTTTTTTTAAGGATGGGAAATCATCAAATGACTTCTTCCGCTATGAGTGGAGTGGAAGGACGTGTCAGACTTCTACTGACTGAAACCCATCTGTGTTCCTTCTAAAGCCCTTTGCATTCCAGGGCCGCGGTGACTCTTTAGAACAAATTCCGCAACCCTGGCAGGCTCTGGCCCTAGCGGGCCCCGTCTTCTATGCTGACATCTCTTTGAGGTGATCCAACCACGGTACGCAGTCAATTTAACCCCATAGTATGAGCGCATTACGTTTTCATTGATGGTTTCCACCATGAGCTTTGGACCCTTTGTGAGTGGGCGGCGAGAAGTACTCGTCGCTCATGCTCGACGCTACTGCCACGGCCGGTATCACAGCACTCACGGTTGGGCTGAGTTCCGGCGGCGGCGAGGCGGAGCTGAGTGATGAGGCCGGAGTTGGTAGGCGTGCTCGTCGAGCTGCGGCTCTTGTCAACATATTTTTTTTCATAGTTTTTCGGTTTTCTTCATTGTATATATTCTTACAGTTAAATTACACGCTTGCAGTCTTGTTTGCTTTTTATATGTATTTTTATAGTATTATTATTATACGTCTGTAGTGTCTCACTGCAGGGCAAAGGCCTCCCTTCTTTCTTTCCACCTCAACTTCCTTCTTTCCTTTTTTATTAAATAGTAACAATTTATGGTTTTTTAATATACAATCAGTAAACCATTAACGCGTGACTATCAATCAAAGCAGAAATTAATCGTAATCAGCGATTTAATCAGTCATTTGGCACAATAATTAAAGATGTAGATTAAGTTTATTAGACTGGCCTGTTGGTCGAGTGGTTAGTGACCGTGACTGCTAAACCGGAGGTCGTGGGTTCGATTCCCACCCAGGACAAATCTTTGTGTGATGAGCATGATCATTTGTTCTGTGTCTGGGTGTAATTTGTCTATAATATGTATGTATTTAGAAATATATAAGTATGTTTATCAGTTGTCTGGTTGCCATAGCACAGGCTCTGCCTAGTTTGGGATCGGATGATCGTGTGTGAGTTGTCCCAAGATATATATATATATATATATATATTATTGACAAAAGCATTGGTGGTCGTCAAATCATGTCATATCATAACATTATTATCATCATTATCTTTATCATATTTTAATTGTTTTTCAATCAAAATTGATGTTACTATGATGAGAGCCCAGAAACAGGTGATTGTGTTATATAATAACAGAAGATAAATTAATTCAGATAAACTTCAACACCTGAACCTTCAAGAATATCATACTAAAATATTTAGAGACTGTTTAAAAGGAACCATTTCTAAATTATCTAAAAATTAATTAAGAACTATTTTCGTCTTTCATAGCAAGCTTGAGACACAATAATTACAATCGCTTTTAGACTAAGAAAATAATTATAAGGACGTCGCAAAAGAAGATAAATTTTCATTATACCAGGGAACGATATTGTTCGAGAGCATTTCGCTGGAGAACAGTTTCTCGTCAGAGAAAAATAAGTAGATATCCGGCCGAGGGTGATTCATATTCATAATGTCTTGGCGAATAATTAGTTTTCATTATTCACAAGGCCAGCCTGAAGTCTCCTGGGTGGGGAACGACCAGGAAAATATCTAGGGATAATTTTGTTGGTTAAAATCTTAAATTTAAATTAGGCTTTGCATCGTTTAGTTGTTATATTTCTATCATAATGGATATGTCCTGCACTAAAAATATAGGGTCCCATTAAAATAGATGGACCTACTTTTAGAAAACACGTAACGTATTAGATACTTACAAGAAAAATATATATTTTAGGTCAAAATAAAATCACTTCAATCAATGTTTTTTTTTGCTTGGATATCTTTGTTTAGATGTACTGAACACTGTGTTAAAATGTGTCTATATATTTTAACTAGTTTTTGCCCGCGACTTCGTACGCGCATATCCTGGTTTTTCCCGGTTCACGTATAACTTATAGCCTTCCTCATGAATGTGGCTATCACATACAAAAATAACTTTCCAAATCCGACTGGTAGTTCCAGAGATTAGCGCGTTCAAACAAACAAAACTCTTCATCTTTATTATATTACTAGCACTTCGCCCGCGACTTCGTCCGCGCGGATTTAGTAGGTACTCCACAAACTTCAACGCCCCCTCAAACCCTTTTTAAAGGTAAGTTTTGGAAAATTAAGCACTACGATATCCATTCAACGGTCTCAGGATCAGCCTACTATCCACCCAGTTCACCCCGTTCACCCCGCCAGAGGTTGACTATGTAAACATTGTTAGATCTGTTTCAAATTTCCCACTTTTAGCTTGTTCATTCCAATTTCCACGTAAATTGAAGTAAGCAATAATGTCCTCCCCTGAAAAATTCATCAACCCTTTTCGCCCCTTATATTTGTTATTCTTAATTTTTTATCCAAAACATTAATGCCGTGCATTAAGTTTCTCCCCAGTTAGCTCAAACCGCAACATTTTTCTTACTTAGAGCATCGAAAAATCCAAATATTTGTTATTTTTCTTTTTTTATCCAAAACATTAATGCCGTGTTTCAGCTTCATCGGACTAAGCGTTAAGATTCTCCCCAGTTCGCTCAAACCGTAACATTTTTCTTACTTAGACCATTTTTATGCCCGTCGTAACTTTAAAACGAAAGGTCCGATTTGAGTAATTTGAAGTGTAGTTTACATGTACATTATCAACCTTAATTCTAAACAAACAAACTAACTAATCTTTACTCTTTATAATATTAGTTTAGATAGATTAGATATATAATCCTGATGATGTGTCTGTTTGAGTATTATTCGCAAATTATCGGCATTCGATTGAACTGAGTCTATAAAATAATCATTAAAATGTCTTGCTATCATTTTAGGAATATTAAATTTCATAGAATTGGTTACCTCCCAAGTTGCTTTAGACTTGTTAGTGCTAGTTCCTATAAAATAGCTGTTTTGAGCCCTTTGTGTTAATTTGATCACTTTTTAATATCTCTTTGAGAATTATTTGAAAGCCGCTTTTGTATCACTATTTCGCTTTATTCTGTATTGCTATAATAAAGTTCATAATAAAGATCAAATAAGTTCATTGAACTTTATAGAATTTACTGGTGATTGTGGAATACTGAGCATACAAATGATAAAAGCACTCAATACAATTGCAAAAGAACTTGGCCCAAAGGAAATAAATACTAAAAATATTCTGCTTTTAATTTTCAAGATTAGAATCAAAATTTAGGATTCGTTGAATCTCGTGAGTTTGGAGGAATTACGTTACCCAAAAAATTGGGGCGTTTTTCAATTCTATTAGATTAAAACTCCTTTAATTGTATTAGAAGTTTCAACTACCATTACCGAAGTTAATGCAATTATCAATGTCTTCAGAACTGTTCAAAACATTATGCGCGCGTGGATTTCCTTAGCAGAGTTATTTTAGAAATGTATTTATTATACTCTTCAAAGATCTTATACTTACAATCATCAACAAATATATTTCGAAAAAGATTATTACAGGATTTTATGTTGATAAAAAACTCTATGGCCCATAACTCATTAATAGGTACCAACTCTTAACATCTTACACACGTGATAACTTTTAAACGAAATATCCGATTGAGATGAAACAAAAAGTATTTTACTTCTACATAAATACTCTTGATAACATAATGCTTAATTTCGATAAAGATTAATATTACGATACGTATTTAACGTAGTTTTTTTTCTTTAGACGATTTAATAATTATTTTGAACACAAAATGGGTTATTGTGATTAAACCATGATAGCTAGATATATGTTCTCGCGGACTTTTTTGTAGGTCTTAATGGGATCTTCTAACCCGTAGTACATCATTTTGTTCTTTTGTCAATAGTTTTTGCAGCGCACGCAAAAAAAGGTTTTTGATTTTACACCTTGTGTTACGAAATAGCAATTTTATTACGGATCCCTAATTTTGAAAAAAAAAAATATAGCCTATAGCCTTCCTCGATAAATGGACTACCCAACACTGAAAGAATCATTCAAATCGGACCAGTAATTCCAGAGATTAGCGCGTTCAAACAAACAAACAAACAAACAAACAAACTCTTCAGCTTTATAATATTAGTATAGATATGTACCTTCTTAACATGTTTTTAAAACGTTTTTTTGCGAATGAAAACATACATTACTACAACCATTATAATATTAAAATTAATTCATGAAAAAGTTTCTACTTAAGCACTTCTTGGCTGACGGCACACTAGTTAGGAACGGATCTATATCATACTGTTTATACAAGCAATGTAAATGGCTAGAAAGAAAGAAAGAAAAAAGTATTTAATTGCCACAAAACGACATTTTTTTTTTCCTTAGCCTATTGTGTCCCACTGCTGGGCCCACCCTCCCCCATATCCTTCCAGACATTCTTTTCTTGTGCCACCTCGAACCAGCCTTTGCGGTGTGCATCCAAGTCATCTCGCCACCGCTTTCTAGACCGGCCTCGGCGACGCCGTCCATTCTCTGGCACCCATTGCGTGGAGACTTTTGCCCAGCGGTCATTATGCATGCGGCTGGTGTGACCCGCCCAGTCCCATTTTAGACTGGCAGCTTTTTTGCCTAAAAACGACATACCTACATAATTTTATTTTTATTAAACTAAACCCTAAACGATAGTGTTAGTAATTCTTAAAGACCCGTTAAAAACTAAATAAAAAAAACATAAAAATAACAATATTTTAAGTAAATGCATGTCGTGGTTGTGGAATAAGGGCTTCCACTCAGCATAATAACTATAGCTTGTTTAAATTTCTGCTTGCAGGCACAATGTACGAATTATGTCTATTATACGGTATTTGACAAAAAACAGTGTAAGTAGTCCGTCAGATAGATTTCCAAAAAATATTGGATACGTATTTTTTCTTTTGTCACGTAAACAAANAATTTTAAAAATGCATGTCGTGGTTGTGGAAAAAGGGCTTCCACTCAGCATAATAACTATAGCTTGTTTAAATTTCTGCTTGCAGGCACAATGTACGAATTATGTCTATAATACGGTATTTGACAAAAAAAATTGTAAGTAGTCCGTTAGATAGATTTCCAAAAAATATTGGATACGTATTTTTTCTTTTGTCACGTAAACAAAAAATGAAGACGATACAGTGCGTTGAAATGCGTTTTATCTTCGTATTTTTTATTGATTAGATAAAATAAAAACCGGCCAAGTGCGAGTTGGACTCGCGCACGAAGGTTGGACGGAAGGGAAGGACGGAAGGAATTCCGTACCATTATCTATGAAAGGCGCAAAAAGTCACGTTTGTTGTATGCCCCCCCTGAAATATATGTTTTATTTTAATTTAATTAAATTTCTTCAAAATTAGAGTGAACAGGCTTCTTCTGGGTAAGCTCGCTCCACCGTCGACTTTGTCTCTGTCATCTATGACCTAGACTAGAGTCAAGAGCANGAAAGGCGCAAAAAGTCACGTTTGTTGTATGCCCCCCCCTGAAATATATGTTTTATTTTAATTTAATTACTTATTTTAAAAGTAAAGATGTAACTAAATATTCTGTGAATATTTCAAGCGTCTACCTGTTGCTGTTATCAATATCGAGCAAAAACGAGCAGCCCTTAAATATTTATTTTCTTCTTGTTTTAGCGACAACAGAAATACATCATCTGTGAAAATTTCAACTATCTAACTATCACGGTTCATGAGATATAGCCTGGTGACAGATGGACGGACAGCGGAGTCTTAGTAATAGGATCCCGTTTTACCTTTTGGGTACGGAACCCTAAAAATACGTATCCAATACTTTTGGATAATCTAACTGACGGACTAAATTTAATCAACATAGGAATGTTGCCTGGGTTAAAAAAATAGGATTATATGCAGTATAATCTGAGAATTATTAGAATCTCAGATTATCTATATAGTGCAAATGGCACACGCAAAGGTGGTAGAATCGCTTAAATTTCATGCGGATGTTGAAAAAGAATTTAGACAAGATATCACTGCAGTGTTATAGTACCCATTATTAAAGATTTCCGCTACATTAGCCGATATTGGGCAGTTACATAATTAATTTAGCATATGTTATCACATCTCTCGATAGTTTTTAAAACGGCAATAGAAATGAACACACTGTGAAATTTTAAATGTCTATTACGGTTCTTGAGATACAGCCTGCTGACAGACAGACGGACGGACGGACGGATAGCGGAAGCTTAGTAATAGGGTTCCGTCGTTTACTCTTTGGGTACGGAACCCTTAAAACGTGGTGTGTAAGAGCTTTAAGTATTATAGACTTTTTATCCCGGCTCATGAGAGATTGGCCACGCGAGTTAAGTCGCGGGAAAAAGCTATGTTTTCGTATACCTTAACCAAAACACTTCAATTTTCCATTGAACAGTGAAAATATGTTCAAATATTGAAAACAACACTGACACAAGAGTCGTTGAGTTGCAAAAACAATTAAATTCAACTGAAGAGAACATTGTTCTGTGAAACAATAAAATTTTGTAAGTAACTTATTGACTGTAATGCCTTTGTTTCTTGTTGCATTGTTTTCTAGATATTGAAGCAGCTTAAGTTATTGTGTTTTAAGATGAGTATTTGTATTGTATTGTACTGTATTGTGTTTTGACCTTTTCGTTTTATATTTTGGGTGGGTACTCTTAAAAATCATTGCCGTTCCGAAGTCATTTCTGATAGGCTTGCTAGTGGATTTCACCTGGTGGTTAGCGTCGTCGCTAACCACCAGGTGAAGTCCACCACCGTGCTCCATCATCTATAACATCGTTGTTATCGATGATGGAGCACACTTGCCTAAAAGTAACTTATTCACTCTTGACTTTAAGGTCCTAAAGTTATTGTTAACTAGCACTTCGTCCGCGCGGATTTAGTAAGTACTCCACAAAATTCAACGCCCTCTACTTTAAAGGTTAGTTTTGGAAAATTAAGCACAACGATTTTCATTAATTACCCAGCCATTTCTGCTTCCGTTTTGATCTTTTTGTTTTATATTTTGTGTGGGTACTCTTAAAAATCATTGCTGTCCCGAAGTAATTTTTGGGANTCCGTTTTGATCTTTTTGTTTTATATTTTGTGTGGGTACTCTTAAAAATCATTGCTGTCCCGAAGTAATTTTTGGGATTTTTTCTGGTGAATAGCGTAGATGGTGTCTATGATAGAGCACGCTTGCTTAGAAGTAACTTATGTATTTATTCTTGACTAAAATAAAGTTATAGTTAATCAGCAAACAGTCACCGACACCGTTTTAAAGTTGGCCATTCCCTCTCCTTATCTCCAAAACTGCTGAGTCTAAAACTTTGAAACAATTACATTAGTAATAATAGTTCTTCATTTAAATAGATTACAGGAATTTCTATCTAGTCTACGATATTTTAAAGTAATCAATTTTTGTTTTAGCCTACACTCTCCCACTGCTGGGCAAAGGCCTCCCCTAAGTCCTTCCAAGTATTCTTTTCCTGCGCCACCTCGCGCCAGCCCTCATAATGCTCGTCAAGGTCATCTCGCCACCTCTTTCTGGGCCGGCCTCTGCGGCGCCGTCCATCTTCGGGCACCCATTGTGAGAGTCTTTTGCCCAACGGTCACAGTGCATGCGGCTCACGTGACCGGCCCAATCCCTGGCAGTTATTACCCACGTTTATAATTCCCGTTTTGGAGCGCAACGTGGTGTTTCTAATTCTGACCTGTCTTTAAATGAGTCTTTTTATTATTATTTATTTATTAAAAAAGGTTTACCAACAGCTTCTGTAAAAAGTGGTTCTTAGGTTAAGTTATAGAAACCTCATTCTTACATAGTCGCCAATTATAGTACAACTTTGACAAAGTAAGATTTTTATAACAAGTAGGTAGTATTAAACTCTAATCGAAACAATAGCTAAAGTTTAAAATGGAACTAAGTTTAAAATACTTAATTAGAATAAAATTACAACATTATGTTTTATTTCTTTTGTTTAATTGTCATTATATCAATTGTTCCATAGAACGTGTTTGTAATTTAGAAAATTTATTTCGGCCTAATATTTATTAAAACTATTAAGGTGGTATTGACTGGTGTTACGGGGCATAATGTAACATGTTACAAAGCCAGCATTCGTGCGGTCAGTACATGGAAACGAGCGCGAACATATGCATATGTGTTTTATTTTACACGGATTTTAGGACACGGCGTAACATAACATGCTCGCTGCGAATGTTACATTACGGCCCGTAACATTGGTCAGTACCCAGCTTTATGCTAAAGCTTTAGTAGTCTTTTCAACCCAAAGGTTGACTGGTAGATAATGTCTTGTTGCATAACGTCTGCTTAAGTACCACTAGGGACTGTACATAAAGTTAATAAAAAAAACAGTATTATCAACACATATCACCGCTCACATCGTCTCATGCACTTCAGAAATCAACGGATTGATTTTTTATCTGAATACACGTGTAAAATTTATCTCAAGGATACAATGCCATGTCTTAAGTTGTTCAAATGGATATGTTGATATAACCGATAAGATTTGAAAGCAGTCAAATAACATTAGAATACTCTTAAAATATATCAAGC